>NW_001798965.1:147172-283481 GCF_000165425.1 Paramecium tetraurelia
AAGATATGGCAATGTCCTTCCCCACATGAAAGAACAATGTCCAGCATCATAGAACTTAAGTTCCCTTATTGGGAGCATTTACTAATGCTGAGAACAAATGATTCACATCTTTAGGAGCAGCCAACAAATCATCATATCCTGCAATGTAGAATATTCTAACTTATAAAACTGAAGAATTACTTGACATCAATATTTGATAAATCATACAAGGGAGCTTTCTTGGAACCGTATTTCTTCAAGTTCTCCTTGTCTCCATAATCGTACCTCTTGAATTCCCCAGTTCTAGTAAATTATTACCAATGCTTAAGATTCTTTACACTAGTACCAGCAGGAGAATGTCCAGCTAGAACATCATAACGATCGTAGTTATCTAATACTGGATCTGCTGAAACAAATGATCCAATTAAATCTCCACAAAGGTTCTCCATTAGTCCACAAACTACTCTACCTATTTCAGATGTGAGGAAGGAATCTCCAGGCATAAATTCATGTAATCCAAATGTTGCCAAGACTTCTAAGAAATTGGTGTCCAGTAGACGAACCAAAGGAGAATACTTGGTAGTCACCCAAGCTACCGGTCCCATTCCAATAAATTATATTAGATTGTCTCTGACAATACTTTATTTGAAGAGAGATAAATGAATGTGCATTTAAGCGGTTCCTTAGGAATGTCCAATGTATTGAATTTTTTGACCAGTCTTATTGACTATGTATTTAAATCCTGCAGGAAGATCATAGATAGCGAAATCTTCTAAAGTGAAATCCCAGAATGACCAAAAGAAGGGATTCTTTTTAACGTGAGCTCTGCCGTGTTTGTTTCCTCTGTTGTTTCCTAAGATAAATGATAAATCTAAAAAGTACCAAGCCAAACATCATAACCTTTATTGGCGATCAAAAAGGCAGGTGCTTTGTCTTCATCATTAATAATGAATGTATCACTACTATCCAAGAGTCCGTGTTGGAGAAGAACGACTTTTTTGCCAGATACCATTTTTGTTCCTTTTGCTTAGACTCTGAAATAGGTAAGAAGATAGCCATCCTCTGTTTAGATAACATGTTCTTCTACAGGGTAATTGAAGTATTTGCAATACTTAACAAAGTTCAAGTTACCCTCAGGATGGATTGTGCTTAATGCAAGATACGGTAGCAATAATAAAATAATCTTCATTAATAATATTATTCAATTGCGTTCCCTCACTAAGTAATCTTTAATAAGTTCATTCATTTTCAAGAAAAGCAAGATCACATCCCAATAGATAATTACACTTCCTGACACTTCATCTGCTTAATTGACATCGTATTGATCTCCTGAACTAGAAAATTCAAATGATATTTATACTTAACATTAGTGTAGGTGTCATAAATCAATAGAAATGCCAATAGGAAAGCAAAGAGTGAAACACTACTTAACCAAAAGAGGGAAACCTCAGTGAAGATTGTGAAGATTTCAAAAATGAGGAGGATACTAGCTGATATAAATAGTATTGATCCCTAATAGGTGAGTCTTCTTTTGACTGTCAATGAATACATAAACAAGAAAAACACCATGCCTATATAGTAATTCAGAATTGAATACTTGCAAGACTGCTGAAAACTAAAAGACCGATAACTGAGTCTCCCAAAGCCACCAATGTACCGCAAACGACTGAAACTGAGAGAGTGAAGGTGACGAACACAACCCAATTCCAGGGGAATACTGCAACATCCTTTCTGAATATCAATGCCAATGTAGCAGTGCCTATTGAAATGAAGAGACAGAGCCAAAATAGCCATGGCTTACCCTCTAAGTAGGAATCCAGAGAAGGCGAAGCATATACCCAATATATGAATAATGCTAGCAATTTAATTCAAATAGTGTACATATAACGATCATTTGGATTAAGAGGTATTAGTATAATTTCCTTGAATACACCACTCTTGAATTGAATTGGTTTTCAAAATTACATACTTCCCCCACCACATTCTATTATATTTGTGATGTCTTCCCAGCATACTCCAATTGACTTTGGAACATAATAAATTATATATATTTATGTAATATATCAATTTTTTTTGTAAACAATGTAACTACTCCTAAATATGAACAGTATCTCTTCATCATTGATGCGCAGCACTTTATTAGGAGTATCGCAATTGAACACTCTTCTCTTCTTGTTTATCAAATCGTACAGCACAACCTTTTCACCAATCAACACCACTTAGGGAGTATCATTCAAGAGATCCATAGAAACCATCTTAGCAACATTGAAGTCGATTTCATAAGTAGATTTGATCTATCCGAATTCAACATCCCATATATTGAGAGTCTAAGATGTTAGTGTGATTAAATAATTGGCATTTTGTGAAGAGCACCAACAAAATTACAAAATTTTCTGATCGTCTGTAATTTCGAACACATACTCATCATTTTACAATGTCCATATCTTTATGACATTTAAGGTGCTTGAGAAGGAAGCTAATAAGGTCTTCCTTTTGTTGAATTCGATCAAGGTGGTTTCTAATTCGGCTTTTAATTATAATTGTGGTTTGTCAATATCAATCTGCATTAAATTTATGTAATAATTAAGATCCATCACGATGAAGTGATCAAAATGTCTCCACTCAAAATGAATCACATTTTCTAAGTACTTCAAAGTTTGGCATTTATATATGTCCACTATCTAAGCATATCTATTTATATACATACTTCGACATCCTTCTCAAAAATGAGAGCAACCACATTAGGCCAATTGAGGTTCCAATGGAAGTCCAATAATTTGCTTGCATTTTTGATGTTGAACATTTTAATGATTTGAATTGTAGTGTCTATCACTTTTGCAGCGCCATTTTCATATACTATTAACATATTGTTGCCGCTCGATCTATCAAACTTCATTAATTTGACTCTAGAAAAGCACTCACCTACAACTGTTGGCATTATTTGTAGTATTTAATTGTTTTGGATCAATTTAATGCAATTGAGTTGATATATTGCCAAAATGTTTTTTTGTGCATTCCAATCACTCAACAAGATCTCGTCCTGTAATTGTATTATGTCCTATTATAATTCAACATTCAAATCCATTGTTTGTCCATTGCGAGACACAAATTCCTGACTCCTCATCAATGCATTCTGAATCATTATTTCACGATCTCTTCTTTCCTACTTCTCAGCCAATTGCTTTTTCTCTGTAAATTAACAAACATGCTTTTGTATTAGTAATTGGGGCACTTTGCATTCATAATATTAATTGATCTGAATATGGTCTTGCAATTGCTAAAATAACAAAGCCTTCTCTAATAAATTGATCAGTTGGCCTGGTTTAACATCATCTCGATAAAGTTGCTAATCTAATTTCACTTCGTTGATCAAAGCAAATGCACTGTGCGAATATCCTTATTCTAAAAAGTAGGTATAAATTAGATAATTAAGTTCTTCTGTCTTAATTACAATCATTAATAAATAAAATAAAATTCATTTTTTCTTTGCAATCTCATGTAATATCTCTCTTCTCGTTACTGGATTCTCTCTATCATAATCAGTATTAAAGTGTTCCTCAGCTTCATAATAAGTTTAGACTTCATCCTTCTATTCGAGTGGAAATAACACACTAGAAATGTCCTCCATTGGCAGTAAAATGTACACAATTCCAATTATGATTATAATAAAGTCTTACCATTTGACTTCCCCAAACAATATACTCGATACTACAGTATTGCCAATCCCTGTAAATATTATGATCAACTCCAACATCTCTATCATTTCTATACTCAAATGCTTTGATAATGATTCCTTTGATTGTTCTCCTCCTTAGTACATTATACTTATCAACAAAATAGTACAATGTTAAACCCATAATACTGAACAATATGCCTAAAGGTATTATATCTCCATAAAAAAATGTGAACCACATTGTCTTCATTATGTCACCATATCTTTTGGCCTAAGAATAATCAGGCATTTCCATAATTTCATTTGCCTCTTGTTGAGTCAACACACAATTCTTTACATTCTTCTATTATTTCTACCTTTGATAATCCTTCTAGATACTCCAAGGGTCCACAAACCAAACAATAGGTGGAATAAATGCATTAAGTAAGAACACATTAGATTCATTATAAATAAAACCACCTTTACCAATTACATTCCCTGTCAAATAGAAATCTATCACCAATGATATTAAAGCAGTATTAATAAACAAAGCAACTGGACTGTTTTCTAGCAAAACTGATATTGAATTTAGTCTTATTTGATATTTTCTCCAAATCAACTATCTAAATGATACACCTTTCCAATTACAAACTTATTAAAAAATACGACAGTCCAAGAAATAGACTAACTTGTTAAAAATGCTATTGTCTAAGTCAATGAGTCCTTAATACCCTTTTTCTCTTATTCTTCCACTTACTCATTCATTCTCTCTGCCAACTCACTCAAAAACCAAATTAAAAAGAAACAACCAGCCATAAAACTTATAGATATTGACCATGCAATAACACGTGCCTTCACTTTCTATCCGGTTTAGATATGAATGAATTCCCAATCTACATCATTAGGTTCTGGTGCTTCTTCTACATATAATTTATGTCCCTCAAAAATCAAACCCTTTTCTTTTACATCCCCTGTCAATCCATTATTAAAAAATGCCTTGATTCTCTCCCATGATGTATGAGGATTATGTTACAATACCAACTACTTCATTTCTTCAGTCAAAAAACTTATAAATGCTATTCCTGCAAACTTATCTTTATTAATAAAAAGTTCATGTTCTTTCTAATGAATCTTCTATTCCAAAGACTCTAGCTTCTCATCCAACTACTTAACTTTGAAATCTGCAAAATTCATCCCATTCTCCAATAAATACTCCTATTTCTCCCTTATCATTTCTTTTAATGATTCCTCCAATTCGATTACTTCGTCTAAATTATACACCAATACAATCTTAGTCACAGTTAATTCCCTTCCATCAGCAGCATAATTCTAAAATATATTCTTCAACACTTCCTTGTAATCCTGATTTAAATTTGGAATATTCTTAACGCAAATAGTATAATCTGATGGAGTTAGCTATGATTCATCGACTTCAATATCTATGCTTCTTTGAGCCTTCCTGAAGAACAGAAATGAAACCATATTGGCAAATACAACAACAAGAGATAAGTTAGATTATAAATTTCTAATATCCTCTCTATCATATACATTTGCCAAACTCACAAAATGCCACAAAGACCCACCACATATTTAATTATCTGATTTATGCTTATGATGATGTTACTAGTTCAAATGATCATGAATAGAGTGGTGTGCATGCTCCTATACTTTTACTTTTTCTAAATTATAACAATAATCCCCCATCAAATCTGTAGCCAAACAAAACATCCCTTTCAATAACCAAAATTCTACTAAGATGAATATACAGTATTTTATAAACATATAAAACAATGGAAATCCAGATCCCAAGAATTTCATCTCTAATGGATCGCAATCATATTCTAAATCAGTTCTCTCTATAGAATACCCACAACAAGGGCATGTTGATTAATACTCAACTTCCAATTCTCTTGCCACCCTTCTTGCTTTAGCGTGATTCTCTGCCAAGACCCAATCACAAGGTATAACCAAAGGATTATAGTGATGAGATGCATGACTCTTATGATGTACTTTTTGACCACCTTTTTCACTTTTACTTTTTTAGTGTTCTGACATAGCTCTACTTGGCCTTTGAGATTCTTGTTAGTTAAATGAATTTTGAATAAAACGACTTGCCATTTCAAAAATTAACTTATTATATAATATAAAATATACTAATCCATTTAATTCTAATTATTCCAACAATTTTCATTTTATCAAAGTTCTAATGAAATATGCAAATTCTAATCGTAAAAAACACAAGCATATTATAAAATTACAACAGAACAAATAAATTTAATTTATTTAATTTTTGAAGTTTTTAATTTCTCATTAATGAATAATTGTTATCAAATTTACAAATAATTTATTATAACCTTATTATAAACATTCAATATAATAATTTTTACAAAGGATATTTCCTTTGAATACATTTTTATATATAAGATTTTGTTTTTTCTATTTTTTAACATCTCTTAATTGCATTACTTAGGAGTTATTTCATTTAATATGCAGTCTTTTCATCTTCCAATCCCATTACTGATTTTGAGTTAAAATACAATCAATTTGATTTCAATATTATTAGAGAAAAATTTATATTGTTGTTTAACTTTTAGAAATACAATAGCAATTATAAACTATTATTCATATTTTTATGCTTTAAAAATTGCATTAAAGGTTTAAACATTTGTTAACAACAAACTTCATAAATTTATAAAAAGGAACTGACGTTATGAAGGAAATATACTTAATTTATGGGAACCTCTTATCATTAATTTATTAAGCTTCAAATAAGGAAATAATATAAATTATAAAATGTATTTGAAATCAAAAATATCTATAATTTCTATTCATATATTGAATCATTTAATTTTTTGTTGATTTTCCTTTATAAGTTCTAGTCCATCCTCTATATAATCATTTAAGTCTTGATCATTTTCAAAAAAATCAAAAATGTCCGATATTGTAAATGAAGAAGGCTCAATAAGCATTCCTAATTTATAAAATAAGATATTTACCTACGATATGGTTTGCAACACCTTTATCCTGAACCTTTTTTTAAACTTTATTAAATAATAAGTTCCCCAATATCATTCTTTAATCAGAAGTAGTTAGTTTTGAGAAATCGCTCATCTAATTCTTTATTATTTCAATTGTACCATATTTTTTTATTAACGGGAAGAAATTATTTATTGGTTCCTAATTAAAAGGATGGTTTTAAATCAAAGGTTTTTAGAGTTACAAAAATGGTGGTTGAGGTAATTAAATCATCATAGGCTTATAAATCAATCGTTTTCTTTTTTTTTTCATTTATTGATATTCCTATCTCAAATTCTTTCCTAAGAATACACTTATTTTTATTATTCCATTTTTAAAAATATGTTTTACACTTTAAGAGTATTTTCTATCATATATTTGAGATAACGCCAATTTGGCATCATAAATTGTTTAATACAAAACAATACAGTCTTAAAGTTGTGTATAAGGTTTTGTACTTTACCTCATCGTAACAGATATAACATTTCCGAATGATGATAAAAATGCTTAAATATCATCTTTATGTAAACTACCATTGATATTTTATATATAGAGTTATCTTTCATCAATAGTTTACGATTTGTCTTGCTTCAAATTATAAAAGAAGTTATCACTCACTCCACTGAAAATATCAAATTTATGATTGGCAAGATTTTCATATATAGAGACTATTTCTTATAAGGAGAGTTTCAATTCAGAAAAATTAGCTTATTTAATATCGCTTTGTTGAATAAGTTGAAGTGCATAAAGGATATTTGATTGTACACATGGATGAGTTCTTTAAGATTCACAAATTATACACTAAGCTTTTGCCTAGTCAGAGTGTTCAAACTTTATCATCGCCCAAGGTTATCTTGTGTTCTTATCAAATTTTACAAAACAACTTTAGATTTGAATATTTTGTTATTTTTGAAAGTAATCTTTTATAACCATTTACCAACCATACTCAATTGCAGCAATAGTTTTATCTTGTTAAATAATATTTTAAGATAGAGGATTTGAAAATCCTCTTAGGAACAATTCATTTGATTACTAAGCTCTCTCTGATTACGATTTGAATAATTCAAAGTGTATTTCATTACCTTAATAAATAAAGGGATTTTAATTTATTTATTCTAGGAATAGTTTAGCATCATCCTTCTTTTCAAATTAAACATATCCGTAACTAGAGAATACTTAAATTAGTTTTACTTCAACTAATTTCCTTTTGCATCTCTGCGAATTTCAATTGAAAGGATGCTACCATATTTAGATAACTCTTATTCTAGATCTTCTATCTTTACTTACTTTGGAAGATTCTTCATGTATATATTAGCATCCTTCTCAGTATCATTAAAGTTTATATACGGTTTGACTTTGATAATATTATTGATTAGTTTTTAATTGTCTAAAGTTTGTCTTGCTTTTTCAGCTGATGCTGCATCTGAATATGTGATTGTGGCCTATCCACATGAAATATTTTTATGTTTATCCTTCATCAATTTTATAATGCTTATGTCCCCGAATCGCTTGAATTGGTGAAATAAAAAGTCCTCTGTAATAGCCTTATTAAATTAAAATGATTTACCTTATCCAAATTCTCTATAAAAATGATGTTTTTTTATTATTCAGTCGTTTTATTTTTAGGTAAATCTTGTTGACCGATTTGCATATAATTCTTCAAATCTTTTGATATTATATTATTTATTCATAATAAATTATGTAATTTCAGTTGATCGAATATGAAAATAAAATAATGTATTGTGAAAAAGGAGAATATTATTTATCATAGATTAAATAAATCTTATAATCAATCAAATTCCTTTATAAGATTACTTTCCTCAATTCAAATAAGATAACTATATGATGAAATCAAAGAAAAATAACTTCATAAGCCAGTTTAGCATTCTTAAACTAGGCAAAATCACTCAGAGAATTAAACAGAGCTTATGTTAAGTATTTTTTTATAACAGAACAATCATATGATTATAAAAATTTATGCTTTATACTTAACTGTTATACTCAAAAAGAAAATAAATATTTTATGGATTTATATTAAAGAAATTATCAATGCATTGTTTCTGAACTTAAATGAAATACTATAAAAAAGACAAGGGAAGTAAACAAATTGAAACATAAAATTCAAAGAATAAGTTATCAAACCTCTGAATCATAAATTGAATTATTTGTGCATAAAAGAATTAAGAGATTGAATTATTAAGCAAATAAAAAATTCTTTGAATATATTATTAAATATTATGGGATTCAACCTTTTTTATCTAAATTTTCAAATTTACACCAGGATGATCCTGTTTCAATCGATTCTAACTAAACGTTCAATAAATTAAATACTTCATCAGATATTTCTTCTTCAGTATGTCCACTTCTTAATACTGAGGTCCAAAAATTTAACCATTCTTCTTCAGAGATAGTACCACTATTATCTGTGTCAACTGATTTGAATAGCTCCTCAGTATTAAGCTTTGCAAAATTGCTCTTCCTGAAGGTATAGTTTAATGATGTTACCAATATTTGATTGTTTCTGTCTTCTCTATCGATTTTGAACCATCAACATCAAATTTGGCAAATAGCTTAAGGACTCTCTCTCTCATTTATGGAGATAACTAATATATTAATTGCCTTGTACTTCTTTTCCTTAGGTGTTACCCATTTTATATGTACGATATTTTTATTATTAATAATATTTTAGTCCTAATCAAAACTGGATAAATTTTCCTGATCTCCTATATAATTGAGCAATAATATACATAAAAAATAAATAATTGTCAAAGTTATGAATTATGCATCTTTAAGTTAATCTATATATGGGATTAACTAAATAATCATCTATTCCATATGGTATTACTTTTAGTTCTTCCTCCAATTTGAGTATGTTATATAACTTCTTTTTTGTGAATTTTGTACTTCTTATTTATTAATTTTATAGATTTCATCATATCCATAGATGAAATGTCAATAAAGATTAGATTTCATCTATCACACTTTTTTATCTATTCCTTTTAATCATCTGAATTAATTGATATAAATTAGGAAATCAATCATATTTGATATAAAGAGCTGTTTTCAAGAGTTTAAATATTATTTAATTTTTCAATTTTACAACTCTTATAATTATTATCAATTCATATAACTACAATTTTAATTAAAGTTAAGAGGAATTCTTTTAAGATTTAAAAGTGTCCCTTAATTGGTTGAATATCGTTTTAATCACTTTAGGTATATTAGGGACATTATTTTAGAATCTTTTATTTATTTTTTATTTAAGGATAATGTAATATCTGTCAAATGTATCTGAAAATACTTCGTAGTACACTTAGGAAATTTAAATGATGTTGAAAATACGAAAGCATTCTTAAAAAGGATGAGTGGAACAATAAAAAATTATTATCGACATTTTATGACGTTGGAGCTATATTTTAAATTGATTTCGACAGATTATATTATTTTGAATGATTATTAATCTTCAACTAATAAATATAGAGATTGAAATTAAAAGATTAGTCGATCACCAAAAAGTAATTGAGCTTCATCAGCCTTTTCTTAATTGATCATTACTATACATAATTAGTATCATTATAATTTTAATTCCATTTACAATCTAAAATACTTATATCACCAGTTTGAATGTATGGACATACAATTATTGATAAAAATTGCAATTGAAATCTTAACATCTATGTTTAGATTGAAAAAATAAGTACATTCAGAAGGGAATTAGAAAAAACCTATAATAACTTACTTTAAGATAAATATAGTTTCTTCTAATTCCAATAAATAAGATGAATGAAAGATCCTACATAATTATCATTACACTTAGTAGGATAATCATCAGTAGTAAATGAAAATCAGATTAGAAATACGATTTATGTAGCAATCTTAAAATAGAAGGTCTATAAATTTATAATAAATTTAATAATAATTTGAGATATTTCAACATTTTGACATCCTACTCTATAAAATGATCAAATTTAATATCTATTTAGGTATCAAATATATTTATTTAACTTAAATAATTAATTTAAAAACCATATAAATTTTTATTAAGATTTTAAGATACTTATGTTTATATTTATTGATTCTTTATATCAATTGGTTAAATTTGGTCATGTCAGAAGAATTAAATAAAAATTGAGTAGAGTAAAAGAATTTCGATGACTAAAATATGATTATTTTTGAGGTACTTATTGTGAATATACTATTAGGATAAGAATATCGATGTGATTCAATTTAAATAACTTACGTATTTCAAAGCAGGATGTATTACATTTTATCATACTACCATTATATTTTAATTAATTCATCAATTTACTGAATTCAGTTATTTTATGGGAATCGAGAATTTTGGATTACTAAAAGACTAGATTAATAGAACTTGATTTATATTTGGAAAGTAGTATTGCATCTCTAAAACATTTACTTCAATATTTGAGTAAGATAATTGTTATCATATCGGTTATTTTGGTGCTATATAAGATTAATTCAGATTGATGGAATTGTATAATCTCTAAGAGTTCTTATTAGAATAATATAAATAAAAAATAAAATCTAACGTATATGAGTTAGACAGAACAATACGTATTGAATTATGATAGCTAATATCTGGATGTGTTTGGTTGCATGCATAACACAAAGATCGCATATTCTGGGAAGTTGATTTGTTAACAATGTGGCATATTTATTAGCAATGTAAATTATTCGATTAAAGAATCAAGTCATAGACAAGAGTGTACAAGACTATCAAAATGAGATACAATGCATTTTTCAATCCGATGAACATATTGAATAATGCTTTGGCTCCTCAGATAATTTAAAAGCATCAAATAAATCGTTCACCAGTTATTGATTTCATTGAATAAGCATCAGAGAGATTGAATCTGAGTGCTACTACATAATTTTTGGCCATAGCATACTTAGATCACTATTTCAATAAGCAGGGAGTAAATGAAGAACAAATATATTTATATGCTGCAACTGCTTTGATGTTAGCAGCCAAAGCCTAGGAACTAGATGAGAAGATTCCTTTCATAAGTAAATTGAAGAGATACTCATCAATGACATCCCATCCAGAAATAAACAACTATACAACTCAAGATTTCAGAAATGCAGAAAAGAGTATTATACAATCACTTGATTGGAAATTGCAAAGAATCACATTGTTAGATCGCATAGAGACCTTGCTCTCTTTTGGAGTAATTGATGATGATGACAGTCTTGCATAACAGTAGTCATCCCAATAGAAGGAGAATAAAGAATAGTAACAAGTCCATGTAAAGTTAAAAGATCTAAATGAGACTTAGATTTGTAATTATGTAAGGGAAGTAGAAAATAAATATGTAGAGATTGCTTTCACTGTTCTTAGGGGTATGTTTAAAATGTTCTATTTAGATGATTCAATTTATTTCTCAAATGACTAATCTATTTTGGCCTTATCCTGCGTGGCTTATTTAAGAAAGAAGGCTGGATTATTGAATATCTGGTCTTAATAGCTATATGCTTTAACTGGAGAATCAACCTAGAAAATATCGTCAACTGTTTCATAAATACTGACTCTTACTCCCAAGAGCAAGGTTTCCAATTTATCTAAACCTTTGGTCGCCACTTAGTCGAGTTCGTATTTATAAAACTTCTAGAATCCTTCTTCTTAAACGAAGAGCTCGTAAGCCAATAATAGGCAATATCTTCTAGAGACCAACAAGTAATCAACTGGAGACATTTTCCAATAATACAATACAACTAAAGCTTCAGTGAAGGTTCCTCTATTTTAATCTCAATCGACTATGTAATTGTCCAAGAATGATATCGTGAAACCACATCAATTAAATTAAAGCAAATACACAAGTAGGAATACAAATTTTCCCACAAATACTACTACTACTACCAATTATACTTATTTAAATGATCAAATTTTCCATCCGAATTCCTACATTAAACATGTAGAAATGGATAAAAAGTATGAATAGGTTCATAAAGTGAGTGAAACGAAATTTAGAACCAAATTGTTCAATCAATGAAATCTAATACATTTATTAAAATACTATTTGGTTAATTAAATAATAACTTTATTTTTCATTTCATATGTTAAACATAGATCTAATAGCCTCATCAATAAATTTATATAGATATATGTATTGCTCTGAAGTATGGACCATTCCCCATCTTTGTTCTCTCAATCGGCGAACAATTCCAAAGATAGAGATTCTGTAAAGTTCAGAATTCTCTTCAAGTTCTAGTCCATATTAACCAAATAAATACTTGACTTGTCCTCTCCGATATGCGATTTGTAGGCTCTTAATAGGATCATCAAATTAGCCAAAGCTATTAATGTACCTGTACGACCTACTCCAGCACTATAAAATCAAAGATAGAATAACCTGCAATGGAAAACTACTTTTTAATCTGATAGCAGTTTCTCATTAATCATATTCAAGAGTTCTCTCATGACTTCAAAATCACTTGGAGAAGGGACTCCTTGATCTGGCCACCCACACCATTAAATTTGGATAACTGTCTTCTCTTCCAATTCTTGGGTGACTTTAACAACTCTCTTGATGATGTTGTTTCCCAAATCATCCTAACTAAGTAAGTTAACTTGAACGTTTCCGCATTGCATGGACTCTCCAACATTCTTTGGCCAATATTACTCGCATTAAGCCTAAATGATAATAAGGGAAATTACTCTTTGGTTCTCCCTTAGATTACAGAGCATCATAATCATGGTCATGTCTTCTTAAATCACCATTCTCCAGAAATGTGAAAAGGTTTGAGTCAAGGGACCCTGGGTGGCGATAATCATTTTCTCTTTACCATTAATAAGCTAATCGACATATGAATATGAGTGGATACATTGATAAAATTGGCATTTATATAGGTGTCCTTGAGATTCTCTTCGTCTTCTGCCTCTTATTTGAGTTTGACAATAGAATGTTTGACTATTGATTAAATTTTATTTACATGGTATGATATTGTTATACCTATTCAATTTCTAGATGTCGGGATTAAAATCATGCAAGTTTTCATTGTGATATTAGGTTTCTGTCAATCTGCGTAACAACTTCTTAGAAACTTAAACATACTCTGAATTCCATTTCTAAATCTCTTTTTTGTATTTCAGAATTGAAATGTACTATTGGTATTCCCTTCTCAATTGCCACCAAATCTGGATTGCCCTTTAACCATTCATAAGAATAATCATTGTTGGTTTCTTTGCCCTCAACTAAGTAACCTTGCATTATTTTTATTTATTAAATTTCTTCCAATGAGACCAGGGGAAATTTTTGAAAAGTACATCAGTCAAGCCCCAGATTTTGTGCCACAGAAGAATTAATCGTACACTCTATAGGAGGATCTCAAAATCATGCTGGCCCTCAAAGACATCAGCATAGTTCAGTCTAAGAATTTTAGGGACATTGAGGAAAGCCAAGTAGTCAAAAGAACTTACAATTCAATCAAGAATAGGTTGTTTAAATCACTTATCATAGATATATGGATTATCTCCAATATCTAACCCAAGAGAATATGGATCAAATTGCTTAACATTTAAATGAACATGGATTGGTGGGATATTTGTTATTTAGCAATACGCAACCCAGAGAATTGTTGAAGGTGGTCAATTTGGATCCCAAAATCATGGACAAGGAAAAAAAGAAGTTGGAGGAAGAACTCGATATCAATAAGTAGCAAAAGGTGAAAGTTGAACACAAAAAACAATTGGATCCTACCTTCCCCAGGAACGATTTCGATAAATTCTCCATCGAGGACATGGATCAAGTTCTGAACCTGTTGTCTAATTACAAGGGAGTTCCCAAAGCCTATTTGGTGGAAAGACTGCATTAGTTGAGTGGGAATCTGGAAGACCTGGATGGGTTTTTGAAGACCAATGATGACACCTATTGCTTTTTGGAGGAGGAGGATCACCTATTGAGGGAGGATCAGAACAAGGAGAGTCCAGCAATCAGGGTTTTGATTAGGAAGAAGGGCATTTCAAGAGTTTAGAGGAGATTAAAATACTTGGGGAATTGATTATTAAAATTATAAAGATAAAATATTATCATTTAAATTTTAAATTTATTAATAAGGTGGCATTTTATTTAATGCATATTTTTTCTATTAATTATCAACAATAATTGATAACCAATTATAATTTATATAAATTAAAATATGCAATAAAAGCGAAATCAGGAATAATTGAGAAATGCCTTATAATAACAACTGTTCCCAAAGATGCAGAAGAAAATCGAATACTCGAAAGTGAAACCAAAAAGGTATTCGTCTATTTCTAAATAAACAAGGGCAATTAGAATTGAGGATGCCAACAATAGACTTCCTTAGACATTTCCTCAAATCGAACCAATGGAGATTGACTTCCAAGCAAAATATAGGTTGGGAGAGAGGATAGGTTAGGGAGCACACGGAGTGGTGAAATAGGCGATTAAGGAAGATACGGGGGAGATTGTGGCAGTCAAGATTTCTAGTAGTGGAGATCCTGAGTTGGTGAAGACTTTTACTGAAGCCTACAAAAATGCAAGAATGCTCAACCATCAATACATTATTAAAGTTTATGAATGCTACATCGACGAACAAACAGAAGCACTATTTTTAGTGATGGAGTACTCAAATCTACGCTCATTGGAAGAAGTAATGCGTCATACCAAATTAACGTATTTGTATAAACGTCAATTAGCGAAGAATAGATCAAGATTCTCATCAGACACATACTTCTAGCATTGTAACATATCCACGAAAGAGGAGTTGCTCATAGAGATCTCAAACCAGATAACATTTTGATCGATCAAAATTCATTAGATATTAAAATTATCGATTTTGGAGTTAGTAGAAGATTTAAGAAATATAATGGCAGAGAATTCATAGATGTAGACATGTGGACCAGAACTGGAAATGTATATTATACAGCTCCTGAAATTCTCATAGGGGGCGGCTACAATGAGAAAGTTGATCTATGGTCCTTGGGAGTATGTTTATTTCGTATCCTCTCTGGCAATCTTCCCTTCTTTAAGGATAGTGTCTTGGGCACAACTAAGATGATTTTAAAAGGGAAATTTGAGTTGAATCATAGCATTTCACACTTGGCACGAGATTTCATAAGGAGACTTTTAAACCCTAATCCCCTATAGAGATTATCTGCCTAATGTATATTTAGAGATTCACATCTTAGTGGCCTTGCAGCATCCTTGGTTGTATTGTCAAGTATCTGATCGATTATCTCTCGAGAGTTCTTAACATCCTAAATCTAGTTACAGAACTAATGATGATATTAAGGACTTTAATTAATTTGAAAAGAAGAATTCATATTACAGTAGAAATTTGCATATGAGAAGTAATACAATGTCTAAGAGTCCTATTGTGTAACATGATCGCCAAATTTCACCTAAATCTCCTCTTGAAATCTTGCAAAATGATATTGATGGAGAGATTCAATAATCCCCCTTGATTAAATTGAAAAAAATTTAACATTAAATGAGCAAAGAAATCAATATTATAAGGAGAAATAAGCAAAATGAGTAGGGGTTTTTTAGATTCAGAATGCCTAACCAATTTGGAAATCGAAATCTTCTACAAGATTATTAATGATTTTGTAACTCTTCAAAATTAATATATATATGAAAATATATTCTGCCAACTTTATAAAATATTTATCCAAACCAAATTTCTAACATATTTATACATTGAATTGATGATAATTCCAGAAAAACATGAGAAAGCTCTAATCTAAGAAATTTTGACACTTTTACCATAAAGTATTGGTGTTACTTAAATTAAGCAGCACAAAATAAATAATGTTAAAAATTAGTACATTTAATTTATCATTTGTAGATTCTAAGTTTCATATCTCTACCAAAGTTCCCAAAGAATACCAATCAGTCAAGCCTTTTTATTTGAAGAAGTCTCCAACAAATTAAAAAAGTTTCCCTTAGATAAATATGTCTCCAATTATTTGATAGAATCCCTACATCCATACTATGACAAAGATGAAAGCTTCATAGGTTTTCCTAATCTAACACTTTATGAAGATGGAGAATTTAAGTCAAACCAAAAGCTAGAAGTGACTAATGATATTCTTAATGTCATGATTTTTTGGGTATTAGTTTGATAAAATAGTAGTCTATAAATAATTGGGAAAGCGTGCAATTGATGAAAGATTTGAACACTTAAATCATGAACGAATTGAGGGAAGCTAGAATACTGTCAATCAATATAGACTCCGATTAAGAAGCTTGGTCGCAATATATTTTAGAATTAGAAAACTATAATAGTTATCATTTCAACCCTACTCACATTGCTTTTAATTTACAAATGAAGGCATTGCGATTTACCAGATTTCCCCATGTGGTTGTTCTGGATAAGGAATAAAAAGTTATTGTATTGGAGAACACTAGTCTTCAACAAATTAAAGACACTTTATAAAAATACGCCAAGTCTACAAATAACCTTTAGACTATTGATCAATAATTACAAAAACTAGAATTATAAAATTCAATTACTTTATAGTATTCCAAGGAAGATTATAAAGCTATAAAAGAGAAAATACAAACTTAAGTTATGGATATGGTAAATGCTTTTTTTGCAGAGTAAGATATTGTAGAACTTAGAGTAATACAGAAAAAAAATTACTTTAAAGATGGCTCAAAGGTTGTGATAGATAGAAGCAAAATATTAATTTGTATTGAACAAAACATAAAAAATGATTCAAAAGAACTGCATGAGGAATTTTAGAATTATCTAACACAGGTGCTTGGAGAATAAAATTATTTAGTTGTTAGATAATCATTTCGGAAATATGAAACAGAAGAGCAAATTGTAATCAGGGAGATATTAAATGATTTTGTCTCATAATTTGAAGTGCAAATTGTTCCATATTAGTCTGAAAAACATAAAATTGCTTGGTATCATATTAAAGAAACATTTATTTGTTAATCAAATTATGAACAAAAAGTGAAGTTTAATAAGGAGTTATCAATAAAAGAGTACAAGGAAATAATAGATGGTATAGCCCCACTTTTAGATGCATAGGAGGAAGAAAATTCAAAATAATATTTAAATACTTTGATTGAATAATTAAAATCCAAACGATCTATGGGGGATAAGTTTTACCCTATTGATGGTTTCTATAATAAAGATGGCAAAGAAATTTTAATCGAACATTAGCCTTAATAAATGCTTGTTTTAATTTGGTTAGTTCCTTGTGTGTTCATCATCATGAAATTGGAGAATTTTTATAAGAAATTGAAAGATCAATATGGAGATAAACTAAGATTTGTATATTTAGGAATAGAATATAATCAGGAGGATATTGATTTGATTTATAAGTTTAAACCAACAAGTGAATTTTACTATTCAAAAGAAACACCTATTTTGGCAAGGGAAAAATATGAAGTCAAATACTTTCCTGTTCAAATGATTATAGATCAAAATGGAATAATCAGATAGAATGGTTTATTTCACAAATTGGAGAATAAAATTGCATTTGAATTTGCCACGCATCCGTACAAAAAATAATAAATTAATCAATAAATATATTTTGATTAATTGGAAGAATTCCTTTTTAATCAAAAAATAATAACAAAAGAAATGGGAACTGAGTAATTATAGATTTATAAATTTTAGCAAATAATTTATTTATGAATTAGATGTACACACTAATGAGTGCCAAGAACTTATAGCAAATTGTGAGTATACAATCAGATAAAAATCCTTGTTTACTTTAGGATAATTTCATTAATCCCTTTAATTTCACATTCCAGTTGATAAATTATCAATTGAACAGCGTTTAATTTTGTCTATCGATATTCGATATCCTGCTATTATATGCGATTATTGTGGAGTTAGATTGAGCAGAAATGATCCATAATATTTTAATTTCTTCAAAAATCAATTTTACTGTTGTCGATGTGCTGAAAGAAAAGATAGACTGAATAAAAATTATGAAATAAAAGATAATCTTGCCTTCATCAATACCCCAATCACTGATGTGAATGAATTAAAAGATATAGACATTTTTAGATTTGGAAAGAACATTCAACCAGTAGATGATCATAAAACTGTTTAATAATATAATTGTAATGGTTGCAAGAAATCGACCAATCTTGGCCAAGATAGATACATAGTTCTAAATGATCAACGAGGTGTTTACGCTCCTGGCGGATATAGTGATTTTTGTACGAATTGTTTTGCCAAGATAAAAAGCAAAGCTCCAGAGTGGAAAAAATTCACTGACGTTAATGATAATTCAGTCTTCCTTAGAATTACCTGCTTCTTTGGATATAATAATTTTTGATAATTGTAATGTGTAAGGAGAATTTAAATTAAATAATTATATATAATATTATAGAGCCTTCAATCAGTGAAATAGAATAAATTATTGTACACGAATTAAAAAATACTCCTTATAAATAAATGTTTCTCCCTCTCTTGATGCAAAAGTATCTTCATATTTTTTAATTGGTAATTGACTCATCTTGTTATATATTCTACAAACACTTATAGAATATATTAATTTTTAAGGCTTTATGCATTCATAACAAAATATTTATTAAATAAAATGGGCAACGAATAACCTAAACCCCAAGAACCTAAACCTACAATTGATGATGCAATTTTGGATATGAGGATGGCTTCTAAACGATTCGCCAACGAGTCAAAGAAATGCGAGAAGGAAAAGGAGAAATTAATGAACCAGGCAAAAGTAGCTTTGAAGAAAAACAACGAGGAAGGTATGAATTGAGTCAAATACCCCTAGGTGCTAAGCTGTTCTTGACTTCAGCCATGAATAAACAAAAGGAAGCTGAGAATTTGCAGAAGATGGCTCACAAAATGGATTATATGCAAGGTGTCATTAAATCAAATACTAACAGTACAAAATTGGTGGATGCTCTTGCGAAGATCAGTCCAATCATGAACTAACAAGTATGAACAGTAGTAATAGTAGATTTAAAATATGCCATTGGAGATGGTTTATCAAAACATAAATTAATTTGAAAAGGCTATGGACGAAATATAGGTGCAAGGAAATATCATGACAGGAATGATGAATCAAAATAACAGTATTGGATAGGATTTGGCTATTGATTAAATGATGGGTCAATTGAAACAAGAAATACACAGTGAGGTATGCTCAAATATTAAATTTAGGTGTCTAATGATTTAAATGCAAATCCTAATGTTCTTTTTAAGGAGTTGAACCAATAGAATCCACAATAAAATGTACAAGCGATTAGTAATAACTAAATTAAATGATTTTATGAAGATTTCTATATTGAATATATTGGACTTCATAATCAAAAGACCTCTTCTCTGATTTGGAGGAATTCTGATGCAGCGCTCAACTTTTGAGTGAGAACTTCTTATAATCTTTCAACAACTTCCAATTATTGTTCTCTTTCGAAGGTTTAGGCTTCATATTGGGATTCTTATTCAGCAGCCCATCTCTCTTAAATAGCCAATGAGTCTTCAGCATCTTCAAGGAATAACTATTGACATTAATTTTAAATTTACAGTTTAATCTTCTAAGTCCTCAACAGCCTCTTGGATGGTCACTTTGAATTGAACAATTGAGTTTTCTAAGAAGGCCTTTCTTTCGACTAATCTCTTGTGTTCTTCTTACAAATGGGAACTTTGAACTTCCCAATTGGCAGCTTGTCTTTCTTCTGTGGCAAGTAAGGATGCTCTGCTGGCAACCAATTGTTATCTGATTTGAGCCAAGAGTTCTAAGATCTTGATGATGCTCTTGTTATCGACCTTTGAGGCTAATTAAGTCAAAGGCGTTGATGAGTGGCTAGAATTTGAGATAAAAGAGAGTACCTTGAAGAGTGCGTGTTTGGATTCCATCAATTTGGCTTAGACCTTTTCGAATCTACTTTTGAGTTGAGCAAAGGCGACACCAGCTTATAAATGTTAAACGATCTTGGAGGCTTCATCAATGGCATCCATTTAATCAACGTGTTCTGCATCCTTTCTAACCCAGGTATCGTGTTATGATTGTCTTGTAGCAGATTCATCAGCAAAACTTTTCTCGTTATTGGCAATGTCTGAGGTCACAACTCTGACTTCAGCTTCAGCTTCACCCAAGGCTTCGGTTGTTGAATCTCTCAAATTTGAAAGAGCAACGATTTGGGTTTAGTGATAAGCAATTTCTTGTTCTAAGTCAGCAATAATCTAAACAAGATTAATTGAATTATACTAACCTTTTCGAAAGCAACTGTATCACTTTCATGAACTTTGTCAGCTTTCTTTTAATCTCCATTGAGTTGGGAAGCAATATTGTTTAAGAGAATTTGAATTTCACCTACAGGTCCACCTGTTGCCAATTAGAGTTAAAGGACTGACAACACTGAATTTCCAAATGAATCCTTGTTAATTTAAGCCAACACTTCCTTAGGGCTCTCTGTCTTTGTCACTCTAGCAGTTGCGACTGCCAAGATAAGAGTCAATACAGGGACGATTCTCATGTTATTAATAATAATGAAATGAAATCACAATCACTCTCCAAGACATTAAAAAATACCCGTTTTTAAATTTATTTCCACATCCTCATTAATACGTTTTTGTTTTAATTAAATACACATTCCTTATATTATCTCTAATCAAATTCACCTCTTGAAGATAATCTCAACAATTCCCATCACTATTCCCTTGCTATCAACTATTCTGAATCATTACTTATACTCAAAAAAAGAACCATCTATTTAATCATCCCCCAAATTTCCATCCTCCAAACCCAAACTCTTTCATCAACTCCTCTTTAGCAATGTGTTTTTCCATCTCACTCTAAGTAACATAACTTGATTTCTGAAATTGTTAAAAATCGATAATTTTGTTACAAATGACTTTGATACTTAAATGGCTAATTGGTTCAGTGTTGAAATCAATAAATCTTTGTGTATCTTATACGTTACAATAAATAAAAAGATTTATCAAGATATGGAGACTTCAATATCAATTATACAATTGATTAACATCTTCATAAATATAAGATTAATCAATTTATTAAACTTATGATGATAGACTCACAGTTCTTAATAATTTTATCAGAATTCCAGACATTTTATACATATTTTCTATATTATATAACATCAAGCTGTCTATTAAATTTAAGTCTAATTTTCTATCAATCCACAAAAGCATTCATAAATTAATCAAAATTCAAAGTAATTGTTAAGTGATTGGTATTTTATTATTTATTATTTATAATTTAAATGTTGCAATTTGATATTCAAGTTATAAATGGAAAAATGCTATAATAATATCAAGATAATCAAGGAATATGGTATAGCTCAGAAAATCACAGGTCGTAGTTAAGAGATACTTATTTCTAACAAAACAACGACTAAAATATACCCAAATATAGAAGGGCTAACTCTGACTATTATTAATTCGCAAAATTCCATTAAACTAAAAATAATGACATTACCCATTATCAATTGAGAAAATGTTTAGTCTACAATCAATATTCTAATTAGCTTATACATTCTGAATACAATAAATTAAGTTTTTATAATCCATGTAGCTACAAATAATATATTTAAACAATTCCAGAGCATTTTAATAGCGTAAGCATTAGTCAATGCGAGGATCAAATTTTATTGTATGTATCTATATATAAACAAAAGAGCAGGCTTAAACTCAAATATACTTTTTTTTTCATTGAAAAATGGCTAAACATCAGAGTACAAACTGGGGCAGAATAATGAATGTATCATTAATTAAGCTGATTTTATAAATAATCAAGAGATCTTAGTTAGTGATAATGATAATCAAATTCGAATTTTCGATGCTGAAAATTTGAATAAGGAAAAATACTTAAGAAATTGTAATTAATCTAAATAACAAAGGTTCTCATTGTGTAAACCATTGCGCAATTTCAAACCACGTTATTATTGCTTGTTTAGACTAACCCTTGATACTTGGTTTTGATAGAAGAGACTCGAGACCTTTCCTTACTTTAAAAGGCCATGTTTGTAATAATTTTGTTGCTCAATTCGATCCGATGGACTCAATGAAAGTGGCTACTTCTGGTGAGGATAAGAAATGTTTAATATGGGATTTGAGAAAGCATCAAGTACCTTTCGATTAGGTAGAAGCAATCTCAAAACCCTTCTATAACATTTTATATAATAATCAGGGTCAATTGATATGCATCGAAAGCGATGACTTTGTCTAGATTTTTAACTTGGAGAATTCAAAGCTATATTAAGTCATTGATTTCTTTGGGAAATGTGGTGGATGCGCCATCTACAAAGATAAAATGTACTTCAATTTGTAGTCTCATCGGAAAACGGGCTTATTTGAGTATAATTTAATTAATAATATTAAATTTTGACAAATTTTACAATGTATTAAAACGATGAGGACAGGCTTCCAGAATTGCAAAGGGAGATTTAAGAATGTTTGGATGCACTTGAACATATCGGCAAGACTCCCTATCCATACCCACATTCTATCCTATAACTTTATCAGGATCTCAATAAATCACTAAAAAAGTTATTCATAAAATCAGCAAAATTGAAAGAGCAAAGCATAGTTCCAAATAGTTAAGCGACATTAAAATATTGTGATGGTTCATTGGAACTCTAATCAATCATTTACAACAATGAAGTGCAATAAGTTTGCAAACTTAGTCACAAGGATATTGAGAAGAAACAATTAAATTTGAAATCTATGTACTCTTTTGCTAAAGAACACCCCTATTTGGATGATAAAAAGAAAAAAAGAAGAAGATGATCGTGAAATTCATATAGCAGTTTATAAATTATTAATATAATTTCAAATGCAAATTATTTAGGTTGTAAAATAGAAACCTTCCAATAATCAAAAAAATAATCCTTAACTATTAGAACATAAGATAAATAGGTTTCGATAATTCTTTTATCTACATTAAAACTCTATGCTTGTCTTACAATTGCATCTAACATTTGGATGGAATAGAATAATTTGTGTAATTAAGTACACTCTCACTGCATCACAATCTCATTTAAAGTGTTAATGAACTTAATAAATTAAACAACCTCATCTACTTAAATTACTCTATGTTCAGCACAATCCATTTACTATTAATCAGACTTATTCAACTGTTATATTGTAAAAGTTTGCTATTTGGAACAACTTGATAATTAGAGATTAAATTAATAGCACTACTAGTAATACTTTCATTGGATCAGATGTATTGGTTAATTATACTTAATCCATATTTGAACGAAAATTGTATATCAGAATAATTTGTAAATAATTGTCTATAGAATTAAAAAAGTATGATGTCTGTAATTTCAAGCTTAATTCTATCATTTATACACATCTGATTAATTTTCAATATTCAAATTAATAAACTTACTAATCTTTTTAAAACCTTGGGGAGTAAATATTCTAAAAAGATCTTTTAAATGATAACCTAAAAAACAATGATCATTAAATTGTTTGATTAATTAAGCACTTTAAGGTTAAGAGATAAATCTATTTGAATTTTAATCAAATAACTAATACAGATAACAATGTTTATATTAAAATTTTATGAAATTGAATGATTTATTTTAAACAAGAATAATTTAGTTTTCCTTATTTCCCTTTATGTATGGATTATGTTACATCGATTATAGAATTAATTAAATCACAATACAAAAGAGAAAATAAATATGTAAATACAAAATATCAATAGACTTCGCAATAAAACTTATCGTTAATAAAGTGTGGGTTATTAAGAAAATATTCAATAATCAATCAATAAAACTAAATCAAGTCAATCTATTTCGAGGATGAAGTATAATGCTAATAAATCGGTATTGACTTCTTAAAGCTAACTAAGTTAAAGTGTTAATTTTAATTCGGTTTCAATGTTTGTAAGAGTGTTAAATAATTCCACCAAGAAGCACATTTTGCTTCAAAAATAATAACTATTTGACTAAATTAGAAAACAAATACATTATAAAATCTTATTGAAGCAATTGTAATTAGAAAATAAACAATATCTCTTTAATTAAGATTCCAAAAATTGAAATAATTCCTAGTAATAAATAAGATTATGTAAATTGCTTCATAAAATCATTATGAAATAAAGGATGAAATATTTAACAAAATAATGTTGCTTAAAAAAAAATATGAACCAAAATAACTCGAGAAAGCCTCCAACATTTTTAAATGCAAAGGTATTGATTATTCTTTTCGTAGTTATTAATAAATTAATAATAAAGGGTGATGTAAAATTAGCATTAGCAAAATTAATTACAAAATAAAGAAAAGAACCTTTAAGAGAGTATTTGTAAAAATGGAAGATATTTACAATTAGTGAACCATTTTATGATTAAAATTTTTCAATAAACAATTATGAAATAAAATTACTTGCTTCAATTTCGACAAAAGATTAAGTTATCAGGAAGTGTCCCAATAAATCAATTTTAGTTTTAGAAAGCAACTCAACTCTCTTAAGCAAGGGGGAAATAAAAGATAAATAAAGAACAGATACATCAATCAATTAACATTTGGCAAGCAATGCTAACAACATATATTTTGATTATCTGGTTATAAATAAATTAAAGAGAAAAAGAAAAAAAAAGTCTTCGAAAAATTCTAAATCTTAAAATGGAAATAAAGTAAAGTAAGACAAGAAAAAGTTAGGTAAAGTTAATATATTCTTAATTTACTTTATTGACAAATAAATGTGTTGAGTCATATCTGTAGAGATTATTTAGACAAAAACGGAAATCTTATCGATAAGAAGGATAAATGATGATATGTTAAATTTTAGAATAAAATAAAATCTTAATAGAAAGTTAATTTGATTCTATTTTTCATAATTTAGCCACTGCATCCTATATTTAAGGGTATAATTATATATTATATTTTTTCAACTTTTCTTTGAAGTATTAATATCAATCTAATTTTTGATGGCATGTATAAATTCAGAATTACAAAAAGATTAAAATTTGATATTATATAATTCAATTATTTTGGATACTTTTAAAAAATATTGAGTTATTTTCAATTCTTGTAGATGAATGTTAAATAGTTATACTCTAGTTAATTAACAATAAAATTATTAAAGATGAAATAAAGAAAAGTGCAGACACCTTAAGAGATTATTGCTTTTCTTAGATCCTTTAAGAATTATATAAAACAACCGCATTCAATGAGTCCTCAGAGTCGATGCTAAACGAATGTTTAGACAGCCAAGAAGATGATGAATGATGATCATCTACTGAAATCTCCGACTGAACGAAAGCAGAATAATGAGTTTCTTTGTGAGGGGATTGAGAAGAAGATTGAGAGTTTGGCTACTTAGATCAAAGATTTACAGACAAAGTAGGAACAATTAGAAAGTTAGCATTATTAATTGAGCAAGAGTGTCAAGAAATTAAATTTAGATAAAAAGCACTAATTACAAGTAAGAGGGAGCAAACTTAATTTTAGGAGCGAAGTTAGATGATCAAGAAATTAGATCAAATGATTGATATCTAACTAAAATAGGAAGAAAACTTAAATTAATTTAAGTAATTATTTGCTTCTCGAAAATTAATTAATTGACTTTGGTTTTTCATTTTTATATCACATAAATTGTCATTGTATTTCAAACTCAATTGTTGAAATAAGTATATGTATATTTTAATAAATGATTATATATTGAAGAATTTGATAATTTCATCATTTATTATTCTCAACAAACAAATTACAATGAAAAAATAAAGTGAGAATGAGAAGATTGCTATTTATGCATCATAGATGATGAAATTACATGGAAAGATCCTAGAGAAGAAATTGACTAAAGTGTCTTCAAAACAGTAATTTGAAAGTCAATCCCAAAATATCTCGAATAATAATAGTCCTGCAGTTGGAAGACAAAAGTCATATGAAAATCTATTGAAAGTGAACAGAACGTTCATAAACCCACCAATTTAGGTGTCCTAACAAAAATTAAGCAGCATTTTAAATGTGATGGCAGGCTAACAGACGAAACCTAAAAATTAAAGTTTATTTAACAATGAATTAATTGACACAGTCAAGATATCTCATAAATTACGAAAGAATCAATCCATGATATAAATAGAGCAATAATCCCCTTAACTTACTAAAAACTCTTCTTTTCATAGACCCAATTCTAGTGTGAAAATAAAGAATGGTAATAGTGTGTCAGGAGATTAGCCTCAAATCTAAAAGATAAAGGAAAAGATCAAATCCCTTTTACAAGACAGAGAGAATTATTTGTAATAGGATTAAAAAGAAACAGCGTTTATGATCAATTTTAATTAAGCTCTAAATCAACTATTGGCGATCATATTTCGAGATTAGCAAAATATTTAGCCTAATTCAAATTAGGATGGGACTCATGCACTTTAAATAGACCATTTCTTTAAAAGATAAATATAGATTCTATAACAATCCTTATAATAATAAATGGAAAAGAAGAAAGTTGAGAGCATTCTTATTTCAATCAAAAAGAAACATGAGAGTCTTTTATCGGAGCAAAAATAGTTATTAGAAATTAAAAAGTCTCAAGATCAAATAATTGTTAATTTATAATAATAAATTAATGGGCTATCAGCTTAGATCAGAGAGCATGATCACGTAGATTAAAATGATACAGGTAGAGATTTCTAATACATATAGAAATTTAAGAGTTGAAAAATTTAGTACAAGAATAATTTGAAGCAATATAAAAGTTACTCCAAAGAGAACAATTAACCAAGATATTCTTAAAAAGAGTGGGTGATAGTTCCATAATTGAGTAAATATTTCAAATCTAATGTTAGAATGTTCGAATAGTTTATATCTAATGCAGAATAAGTGGATCAAAATGACACAGAAGGAAACTTAAACATTGATATAAATCCTATCAATTAACCTAACTCTCTTAATAAACTACAAACTCCAAAACAAAAAATGAATTCTTAAGATTAAATTAAATATCCTCTATAAATCTTGTCAAAATATGAGGATAATTATAAATAATAGCTAAACTTATGTGATTCTGTATTAGCAGATGATTCAAGTATTAATCCTTATATTTGATGTAGGAGTAAATGATTCTGAAGAAAGTAGTTTTGATTTTAAAGGGAAAGAATAAGCAACTGAAATAAGTTGTTATTTTAACCCGGCATCCCAATTTGTTTAGCCTTAGATGAAGAAGACAAGCAGTTAGATGATTTCCAAAGAGAAACTAAGAATAAATATGATGGGTGTGTTATTAGCTTAAGTTGAGTATTTAAATTTTATTAAATTTTTATATAGACAAAACTAGCAAGAAATTTTAGAACAGTAATAATAGTAATAGTAGAAGATTTTGCCTGACGATCTATTGGATGAAGATTAAATGGATGCCTACTAATCTAATGAGGAGGTATTTAAATCTAAAAAATTAGTATTGAAAATTTGAATAAGATCTATTTTTCCTCGTTCTATTTTTATATTATTAATACTTATTATATTATTATTAGAAGAGATTGAAAATCAAAATTCGTTTTTAACTCAGATCCACTTTTTTAATTTACCTTTAACCCAAAATCCTTTTTTTGCAATCCCTTCTTTGTCTAAAAATTAGCCTATACCATCCTAAACGCCTTGTTTCCATTATCCTTTGTAAACACGACCATCAGTATAATACATCTCTCCATAGCCATGTTTAATGTCGTCTAAATATTGACCACTATATATACGACCTAATTTATAGATATCAATTTTAATAATACCATCTCCCCATTTCATGGTTCCATTGCCATTCTTTAAGCCATTCCTCCAGTAACCTTCAAAAACCTTGAGTTTATCAGGCCAAGTCTACTTAATAAATAGTATTTACAAATGAACCATATCCATGAAACAAATCATTTTCGAACTCTCCTTAATATACTGAGCCATCAGACAATTGGAAAATGCCCAAACCACATTTCATGCCATTCTAAAATTTTCCTTCATAAACAGACTTATCCTTATAGATCTCCTTGCCTATTCCATGCTACAGTCCTTGTTTCCATTAGCCTAAATATAAGAATTCGGATACCTGTATAAATTCGACCATCATAATACCTAAATTCCCCTTGGCCGTGAAACATATTATCTCTCCATTATCCTCGATAGGATTCATTGGAGTTCACATAGACTCCTTCGCCTTGAAGTTCATTGGCAATCCACTAAAATATATTGAATAAATTACAGTTCCTTCGATGTAACTAGAAAATAACAAATAGTAACTACCTATCATGGAATTAGTATTTTCCTTTTCCATTAGCCTTGCCATCTTTCCAGGTCCCAGTATAGATAGCACCATTTTTCATAAATATAGATTAATCATTCTCTTAGAGGAGAGTAGGATCGAAACAAAGTTTTGGATTGTCTGGTTAAGTTGGAGCAGAGGGTTCCGGAGATGAGATAGTGGGCATAAGGGATTTGCGAACTTTGTGCCCTCTATAATGAGCCTGTATTATAATGATTTTGTTCTCATCATATTGAGGAAGGATTTCTTCCTTGATGGGGTTATCCGTTTATTTGCAAGCACTTGAATCCATCGTCAGTAAATCATCTGCTACACAAGGAGCACTTTAACAACTGCCCATAAATTAGAATAGTTTTATCAAATTATTTTATATTTATGCATACCAATTAGTTAGTTATTCTAAAAAATTATCAGTATAAATAATAATAATTAATGAATCAATAATATGATGATTGGCCATAATGGTGGAATGAAGTCAGAAGATAAAAGTTCGGGTATAAATTAAGAATTCATAATTTTTAGAAGTGAAACACCACCAAGAAGATGTAAGAAAGTTCAAATAATTTAGATGAAATTACGGTTCCTTCCATTACTGCGCATACTTGGGTCATCCTGGATGCCTAGACTGGTAGATTGATTTGGGGGAAGAATGAACACTCTAATAGGGAAATAGCATCCATCACCAAGTCTATGACAGCTTATGTTACTATTAAAATTTGTGAATAACTCAAAATAGATCCAACCCAAGTTACAGTTTCTGTCTCAGAATATGCAACTCAAATAGGTGGAACATCCTCCAATTTACAAGAAGGAGATAGTCTCACCTTATTGGATCTCCTGCATGGATTAATGTTACCATCAGGAAATGATTCTGCCTAAGCCATCGCTGAGAATTTTGGAGTCTATCTTTATTTTCAATCCAAATATTTCCAACAAAAAATCGATTCTATTGATAACGACAACAATACCATACATGTCAATAATCCTGCATAGTATTTTGTAGCTGAAATGAACGCAACTGCTCAAAAACTAGGACTCTCTAATACTTACTTTACTAATCCCCACGGTCTTGCAAATAGATTAAATAGATCCACTGCTTACGATGTCGCTAAATTATGTTATTATGCTATGAAATTACCATTATTCGCTTAAATCGTCAGAACCAAAGAATACTCCTGTACTGTTACTAATCTAGGATAAACTCGTGTCTTGAAATGGGAAAACACCAACAAACTTCTAGAACAAGGCTTCTCAGGGATTAAAACTGGAGTAACCAATGATGCTGGTCCATGTTTGGCCAGTCATTTTATTAGTAGAAAACACAGCTACATACTTGTAGTTCTTAATTGCAACTCAAAAGAATAAAGATGGGTTGATAGTTGTCGTCTTATTGATTGGGTAACTGACATATATGAAAAATAATGATTTATATATAACTTTCAACAATAATTGTTCTTGGAGTGTTAAGTCATATTACATTTAGAGAATAGTTAATCAACCTAATCTCACCATATCTAATCTAATATTCTTTTTAATTTAACTATCCTATTTATTCAAAGCTATTGGAGTGAACTTTAAGTATTCTAAAGAGTCTTTCTGAAATAATAATCTAGTACATTAATCAAATTTAATTAATAACTTTGTGTGGTGATCATCCACAATCATAATTTTTTAACTATTATTTTAAATTGAATCTACAAAATTTGTAATCCTTCAATTATATTAGTTTATTTGAGTGTTAGAATTTATTTTCAAGTGTTATTTTATAAATAATAATTATATAATTTACTCTAATAAATAAAAAAGTAGAATGAACTAATATTGCTTAAATATCAATTAATATGATTTGATAAATAGTGTATAAAATTACAATAACCATTAAATCAATAGAGGATCCACTGATTCATCTTCCATATAATCAAGTGCTTCCTCTGTGAAGTAAGCAAAGCAATTTTTCCATGAGTTTTTAAGTAATTTAAACATATTTTTCAAAAGATTCCAAACTTACAATGTTGGTTGATATTATCAACATTATCTTCAAGCATCAATCAACAATTCACTACATTCACAAATTCATTTACATTATAATCTCATTTGAGATTTCTTTAAATATATTATAAGTTCCTTTATTTTATGATTATAGGTTATTCTCTTAGGCCTGTCAATAACTAACACATCTCTTTCCTCTAACAAGACTTGGTTATATTATAAATGGGTTATGATAGAGGTTTAAGAGGCTTGCTTGTTGATATTCTATTTGTATGTGTGAATCATAATGTTCTAGTAACGAGTCATCAGAAGTGAGAACTTGGTTTGTCACTTTATAAGCTTTAATGGAGAATTGATTGGATTCATAAGAACCCTTTCATAATAAAGCCATTCTTTCTTATAATTTGGCCATTAACAGATTTACTTTCCTATTTAATTTTGGTTCCAAAGATTTAATGGTAAGTTATTATAGTTTCTGAATTGCTTATAATGCATACTATTTATTCTGATTATCTAGACTACGCAAGTGGTAAAGAGTTTAGGTAGATTCATAAATTTAAGAGACGGTCCCTCAAAATTCTAATACTATTCATCATCAATTACATTATGTTTGTAGAATATTTAAATGATTTATCATTTTATTTAAACAACTAAGTTTCTACAATAAAAGATTAATTTGTAAGTGTAAAACTAGCAGACGAGAGTTAGCTTGTGTCACGCGATTGATCTTAATTTGATAGGCTATTTCTAAATTCTATTAAACCCATAAATTTGGAGAAGATATGAAGTTCTTGATTCCAGAGTTGAAGATATTTAATGATTATTTGAGTGTTCGACAACTAATTGTTAATCGTAAATTCATATCCCATATTTGCTGATTCTATAAAAAATTGTTTGGTATCATTATTACAGGAATCAGATACAGAGATGGATTGAAGATGGTTAGTGATATCTTGGAGTTACTCTTCTGAGAAGACATCAACTTCAAGTGAGTTGAGTATTTAAGCATACCACATATTTTAAATAATATCATATTTTAGAAGTACTTTTGGGGATTTTCTTTGGATGAAGACTGCTTGCCTACAATTAATGATATTTTTTGGATAGCTTTTAAGAGTCCTCATCTCCACTGAATTCATTCATGCACTATTAAAATCCCCAAGTTGAATCAATAGTTTTATGTCTCTAGAATATAATTAATATTTGGGTTACTCTAAGTTAATCTTTAGGTTCAATAATCTAGACTCCACTATGAAAGATGACTGATTAACGTTTAGAGGACTTGGCACTCTTTCTACTTCGTTTGCTCTTTTTGCTTTTGGAACGTTTATCATCTTGATTGCACATGCTTGTGTTTTCGACTTAAGATGGGATATATTTAATCATCATGGAAGACAAAGAGCCTTGAATTGAGGTACTTGTGAGATGTTTCGACTCCATCCGAATAGGAGATCCTCCTGTGGCTCTCATTGCTTCAGGAGGTTTGAGGAGATTATTGGAACCCATGATTTATTACGAACTATTCATTTGTGGTTATTTCTATTTTTCTTCTGACAAAGCCCAAATCATTTGATCTTTAATTTTGGTTTGACGATCAGTCCATTCGAATAACTTATCTAGAATTATATGATTATTAGTGGATGCCTTGAGCAAGAGAGATAACATGTATTTATAATCTGGTTCAGATTTGAATTCTAATTTTTTTAAATAACTAATTGATAAAGAGAAGATACTTAAATATTTCAGCAAATTCAGGTGGAACATCTTTGCATAATTCTGAGACTTCAGTCTTCTATTTGACTTCGCCTACAACATCAGTTCGATCTCTATCGCCAATATTTTGTAAATTTTACCAAGGCAATTTACTAATATAAAGAAAGTTCTCTCTACCCTTTTAAGAGATATATCATAACATAAAACATTGATTCCACATCATCTTTTCTTCCTAATTCGTAACCTCGATGTGCTGCTATCGATGCATATCTTGTTGTCCCGATAAAGGATTTCTTGTCTTTGAGTGGGCTTTGCCTTAGGTAAATTCAGTACATGTGCTTGCCATGATTATCTAAATAGACTTTTGACACTCCATAATCCACCAGATAAATAGTGCCATTCTCTTGTTGATAACCTGTCAAAATATTTTCTGGTTTGAAATCTCTATGGATTACTCCCCTCTCATGCACTTATTGCAATGTAGACAGCAATTGATATGAAATCTGCAATACGCTTTTCAAACTAAACTTCTTAAATTGCTTGATATGTTGACTCAGGTCCTTGCCCAAAATTTGGATTACAATCACATTGTAGTCTTACTCGAATCCACTCCAATAGAGTTTGGGTGTTCCAGGCACTCCATTCAAACGATTAAGGATGGATATTTCTCTATCCAGAGAACTGACATCTTCGTTTTCCTCCTTCTCTATTTTCACAGCCACTTCCTCTCTTGTGTGCTTGTCAAATGCCAAATACACTATACCGAATGAACCTGACGAGATCTATTATTTGATAATATATTTGTTGTTGAAAATCTTCGGATCCCTGTAACTAGGAGGAAGCTTCATCATTTTTATTTATTATAATTTTATATTTCTCTCATGTTCATTTTGTATATTATAATTACTCCTATCGCATTTATTAATTTAATATTTTGTAATTAATATCCACATTACATTCGAAATTACAGGTCTCCACTCTCCACCCAAGAATACTTAATATTAAAATAATCAATTATCAAATAATTTCATCAAATGTTCACAATGAATCCCAACTTCTTAAGCTCCTCAACCTTTTTCTTAGATTTCGTAGCATTTATTAGAGTTTACGACAAATAGATGCTCTTCGGAAGCTAAGCCGATTTACTTAGTTATAGGATCTAATCCAGAGTTCGTTCAGTAATCATATTCGACGATAAATGCAATGAAATTACATTCCCACTTTAACCCAAAGCCTACAATATGATTGCAGCACCATCGTCACTAATCTTGTTCCTAGCCAATTTCAGCTGTTTCACCTTTTTTGCAAATCTTCAATTAATCAGCAATTATCTAACATCCCTCATCCCCCAATTCTTAAAATATTTAAGAACAAATTCATACCAGCATTGGAGAAGTCCACAATCTCTAAATTGTCGTTCTTGAAGGCCTACCAAACTTAATCAAACTTTTCGTTCATTTTAAATGTTTTCTTTCTACGTTCTTGCAATTTTGGAGTTGGAGATATGCCTTAACGTAAAATCGACACAGGAGCAGGAGGTTAAAGAGAGTTGTTTGGTTATTCCTTACTCGGACTTTTTTATTTAATGCATTTGAGAGGAGTGATTGAATGATGAGATTGAGTAAGATTTTCAGTTCTTAAAGGACTCTTAGCCTATATGACTGAAATATGACTTTAATTCTAAGCGACTTAGGTGATCAAACTCTCGTCATTATCAGTCCAATCAGCTATTGAATTATCCCTTAGTAGAAGAGGGTCTTCTTAATCTATTTTTGTAAAACTAGTATCAACGTGACTATTTTCAGTATGATTTAACTATAAGTGTCTAATGATACACATTGTATCAAAACACTTTTCTATTTCAGCCTTTTTGAAGTCTACTCTTATTTTTCTGATTCTGATATTATTGATTCTCTACTCCAATATTTTTATGGTTCTATCCATTTCTTCAATTATGGCATTGCCTTTAAATTCTTAATTGTAAAGTAAATCCAAAGGCAACTCGCCATTATCTGTTTTAGTTGAGAAATAAAGTAGACGATCTTTAGCTCCGATCTTCCATAATTCAGCTTATTATATACACTATTAAATTTGATCTTTGATCTATTTCTTAGTCTATTATTCAAGAGTCGAAGTAAGACCACTCAATTATTCCAATAGTTTATTCTCCTTTAACTCTAATTATTGGTGTAATTCTTTAAATTTCTCTTTAACTGCCATCTAACTATCTAATAGCATTGTTTAAAATTTATCTGTAAGAGGTTCATAAAACTTAGACTCACTCATTTCTTACTACTTATCCAATATTTTTTAATAAGTCTACATGATATTTTCAGCCTTATGAGTAACTTCTCTAACTACATCATCGACAGATTTCACTTCATGATGTCTGTGATTTCCAAATAATGCACATTTAGTACAAATTCGAATTTTATCTGTTAAGCATACAATCTCTAACTTTTCTAGATGTTCAGCACATAATTCGAATCGTTCCTTAGCAAAATTGTTTAGATTTAACTAATATTCAGGTTATTCAATGGATGATCTCTATTTTAAAATCATTTTCAAAAGCTGGCAATTTTTAGGAAATTCAGAGATGTTTAACTTGCCCCTAGCCAAAATACTAATGTTAGAGTGTAATATAATACTTGTCTTCAGGACAAGAGATCTACTAGCCATCAGAATTGGACAACATGAATTGGATGCATTGCTGACAGATGGTATGGCCACAATCAGGGAGCATGAGAGGAGTATTCTCGAATTCATTGAATATATTATGACATTATGGACATATAAGTTCTTCCATTTTAATTAAAATAACGATATATCACTGTTAAAGGTATTGTACTAATTTGTTACATCCTTCTTTTTCAGACAATTCTTGAATAAAGGACTTGCACTCTTCCAAAGCAAACAACTCCTCCATCTTGGTTTAACCCTTCTTCAACAACAATTGTTTTGCATAGTAAAGTAATTTACCAATCCAAACATACAATTTCATTCTATCTTTTGATTGCAAAGCCAATTCAATAATCTTGACAAACGATTCACAAGAGTACATCTGTTGTCTGATTTCAAACAAAAAGGGGAACGAATCTGGAGCATACATTAACTACCTATTAAAATGGGAATATTACTTCATCAAATGGATCTGAAGCCTTGCTCAAGAAGTACTTGACTGATTCCATGTCCTTTTACAGGTTCAAGTATGGCCAATTTTGAGAGTATTGATATTTCAATTTCACCTTGCCATCCTACGTATCTTCCAATAGTTCCTTAATATATTGAGGCAGTTCTTAAATATGAATGAATAATTGTAATGTGTCCAACAATTGGAGCAATGTCATCTAATCATTTAATTTCAATATTGATATCGCTGCATATTGGTACAATTAAGTCATGATCTCTTGTTTCTAAGGGAATTCGGATCCTGTTTGCATCAGAATATTCATACAATAATATGGGTTTTCTAATAAGTCTACCAATAATATGATCTATGTTAATTCAAATTAAATAATACGTCTCTCGTAAGAAAATCTTCATATCTCTCAAAATTAGTAAAATCGTTCTTCATTCTATTACTAATTTCCCCTATTAATGTTTCAGGTCTTCCAAATAACAATGACAACTGGATTGAGAACATATAGGAGTCAAATGAAACTGTTTGTGCAGTCAAAATATGAGAGTAATATCCATTGTAACTCAATATTGATTCTTTTGATATTTTCTCGCATTTATCTAACACAAACTTTAGAAAATGGAAGTTAATAGTGGGAAGATCAAATACAATGCGGAGTATGTTCGAAAATATATTTGATTGTTCATTCTGATCTTGGAATGGAATCAAACTGATTAACTTAGTAAAAGACTCTTTTGATGGCAATTCTGACACCTGAATAGCTGTTAGGTAGCCAATCATTTATTAGAGAATTGCATTAACATCGAATTGCTTCTTCTGAGCCATTTTTTATTGAATTCTCTTATTATGAGTTACTCGTAGACATTGCAAATATTGTTTCATTAACAATGGTATATCGCTGGCCTTATTCCTAAATATTTTCAAAATGAATTATTTTTGTAAATAAGACAACACTTCAACTGCAAGCATGAAATCCATATTCTATGCTAACCAATCCAACATCTAAACATTGGGATTTTCTTTAACATCTACTGTGTCTTTAGTTTCCAATATCAATAGCATTCCTAGAAAGTGAACAACAATTAAAGTTTGTTGTTTTTCATTATTAAGAAGTTAGGATAGTATGTCTTCGTCTCCAAAGAGAGGATAAGTCATTACATGAGATGCTATAAGACTAGTTAATATCTTTGCTATGAATTTCGGGTTGTTCTACGCAACAACTCTTTCTGTATATAAAAAATATAGATCTAGCAAATCTGGTTTGACTAGTTCTTATCTCACTTCCTTATAAGCAGTTGCTTGTATCAACATGTGATTAAAGACACTCACATCAGTAGCATAATACATTTCTACCTTACTTATCTGACTATTCAAGAAGAATTGGTTTTTCAATAGGATTTATCCCAACTTAACCAAATGATCTTTAGTGGATAATATTTGATGATCAATTAATATGGTGATGAATTTCTTCTATAAGATTGGAGTAATTAATGAAATGTAACGGATTAGTGCGTCAAATATCAAGCATTTACAATTTTGATTAGAATTTGTGTCTTCTATCTTAGCATTGAAGAAATTATCCTCGCATTAATGTCCAAAGCCAACTTAGGGATCATTTAATTATAATTAACCTAAGAGTGCTATTCCAAAGAGGTTTGCCAACAATGGATATTACTTTAATATTAATTCTATTTAATCTAGCAAGCCTGCTAACAAAAAATTCATTTAGATCAAAGCATAGTTATCATCCAAATCCAAAAGAGTCTCCTCAATTAATCTTACCAAATAAATAAGTAGCAGGTAAAAGAAATTAATAAACTTTGAAGCGTTCTCCGACAATTAGGGTTGTTCCTAATTAATGAGTCTGTGTTTGCTAACAATGAAATTGACACTATTTTAGACTGCATCAAGTGAGTTTCTAGAGTGATAATTGGCAATAGATACTTTCTCAAATAGAAGGAGGTGTATTCCTGATTGAATAGATGAGCTTATTGGTTGACTCCTGCAAATTTCTTGAAATATGGATGTCGACTAATTTCATCGTTTACTCTGTCAAGGTCAAAAAAATTGCTAGCAACTTCCCCTAAGAGATTGACGAAATCCTTTCTGTCTTCTAACTTTTGGGATAACTATAATTGATTATGAAATATCTAACATTTTCTTTGGAGCATTCATAGAAATGATTTTCGATGTAGTTCTTCAGTTTATTGATCTAGTCTAACATCTTCTAGTTTAGAGATTTGTTGTTTTCCCTGAAAAATAAATATATGGCTGATGCTGCAAATGTCGCTGCAAGACCTCCAAAAAGCTTTACTTTCATATCCATAATTTAATTAAATGAAGACACCAATTAATTAAGACCTATTAGACCAATATGTTGGAATGGGATTTTCCAAATAATTGATCACCATGGCATGGGAAGAGAGCAACACTGAAGCTGATGTCATCAATACTCTACTCACTTTGTCAGACAAGAACAATGCACTATCCAATACACCCACAGTATTCAAATATTTGAATAAATCTATTAGAAACAAGACGAGGATATTCAACTCAATCAAGCATTGATAGACTCTTACAAAACCAATCCTTAAGCAGCCACAACTACTTTTGAAATTGTATCGCCTGAATAAAGAAAGAGAAATAATGGTGTCCCATGTGGTCTTAAGAATGTGGGAAATACTTGTTACTTCAATGGATTACTCTAAACATACTTCTTCAATAGTGATTTTGTTAAAATCATTATCAAATTTCAACCACCTGCTTAGATTGACCAAGGAAAATAGGGGAAATCCATTTAATTGGTGCTTAATCTTTAACAATTATTCCTTAGCATGATAGGAAGTGATAAAAAATATGTAGATCCTTCTGATGTGGTCAAGAGTATTTGTGATGATTTTGGGAATGTTCTTCCCATTGGCGATTAAAAGGATGTTGGAGAATTCAATCATTATTTTTTGAGCAGAATTGGAGAAGGCCTGGCTTAAAATGAACATTAACCTAGCAAAATTGAAGATCAACCTCATGAAGGATCTTCATCTATTTTGAGATTGAAATCATCCACTATCCATGACGAGGATGTTGTTTCCAAATTATTCTTTTGCAAAGTGCATCATCACTTGCAATTCGACCAAGCTGGTGTACCCTAAAGCAGAGACAGCAACGTACTTTATAATTTCATCCCCATTAATTTGAAAGATGCCAATCTCTATGATGGTCTTGAAAATTTCGTTATCAATTCTGTTGAGGATTTCAAAAATGATTTAAGTGAAATTGTTTGTGCTACCAACTACAACTGGATTCAAGGTGCTCCTCAGACTTTGTCGTTTTAAATTCAAAGAGTTGATTATTGTAAAGAGAAACGTAATTCACACATTTAATTTAGATGATCTCATAAAGCAAAATGATGAGTTCTATTTTGAGGAGGAAATATATTTGGATCGTTTCCTTAATGAAAACAGTAAGAGATATTTGGAAATTAGAACTCAAATCAAAGAGTTGATTGATAAACAAAAAAAAATCAAATAAGAATAATAATCATTTTCTAAATTTGATGATAAATACGACCTTTAAGATATCCTCTAAACAGTAGTTAAGTTCTTAGAAATCTAAAACAATAGCAATACTGACAATCCTGCCAATTTTGGTTACTCTGATTAGAAACACACTATAGAATAACTCTAAAAATACTCTTAACACGTTCAAAAAAGAAAAGAAGTCTTGTAATGTTTATACAATGACCTTGAAGGGAAGATCTAGGAGTCTTATAACAATTTCAAAAAGTATAAATATCATTTACAATCCATTTTGATTCATGAAGGAATGGCAAGTATGAAAATGTATGATAATTCTTAGATTCTGGACATTATTACACCTACATCAAAGATTTCAGATTAAATAAATGGTTTAAGTTTAATGATATTCATGTAACAGAAGAAACTAGAGAAAAAGTGTTTCAAGATGCTATTGGTGTCAAACCAGGAATCAATGCTTACTTACTTGTATATGTCAAAAGCGAATTTGTATAAGATGAATTGAAATATCCAAAGAGGTTGTATCAAACTAGCACTGAAAAGGACTATTTAAAGGATGGTTATGGGGATTTCCTTAATCCACAATAGAGGGATAGCATTATCAGAGAAAACCAATTGTTTTAGAATGAAGTTGAAGATTACAAATAGGCTAGAATAATCGATAGGATTGTGGAGTCCTATCAAAGTAGGTTTGAGTTTGTGAACGAACACACTCGTACTCTTACAAATAAGTATTAAAGTATCAAATTTAAACCTCTATTTACCTTAAACTTCCCAATTTACATAAAATGCAAGGCCACCTAATTATCAAATCAAAATACACAACATGACAACTTAATAAAATGGATAATCTTAGATTCTGCTTTGAGGGAAGTACCTGAACACAAAGAAGGAATTTTCGGTGGATAATTAAGTGAGAATGTATAATCTACATATAAATATGTTTTAGTTTAAGAACAAGATATTAAACAAATTTAAAGCATAATTCAATGAATTCAAAAGGCCATCAGATAGTTTGACTCCGTCTGAGTAGAATGATTTGAATAAATTTGAATAGGAATATTTGAATTATGTGAACTTCGGAGCTTGGGCTACACTAGTGTTAGACTATTTATCGAAGGCTGAATTTATCAAGGCTCTTTAGGTTTTACAGTGTCTGACTAAGAAAGTGAAGCCTTTGGAGTAGTAGAATTACTTTTTTAAGTTCACTAAGAATTTGAAGACTTTGCTACCCATAATAATAATTGGCAGGATGATTCCCAAGGAGTCTGAGGTCATTCTGAAGGAGTTATAGTTGTTGCAAGCATATTTGGTGCACAATCACTTTTAGTACGATGATCCGAAGTTTTGGTAAGCAGAGATATCGATTATGTTGAATGCCATAATAGAAAATCATGATGAGTAACAGGGCATCAAGGAGATCATCGTGAATTTTGAGGCTGGGAATAAGATCAAAGAGCAAATGGAATTATTGGAATTCGTCTCGGAGGTACTATCTTTTTTGAAAAACCTTAGGAAATTCATAATCAATAAATTATTATATCTACTTCTTATGAGGTCTATTTTTGGAGTGCCTATCCGAAACAGGATATAATCTTTGATAAGTTGATTGAGGGAATGAATACGCTCAAATAATTATTCGATGTAAAGATTGATAGTGTATATGTAGCCGTATATAAAAATTCAATTGGCCTTGATAAAGGAGGTTAATTAACCCCTTATGAAAGAAGAATTAGAAAAAATGATAAAATGATATATTATATATATTATGATCCTTATTGCTGCGTCGATGCATATCAGAGAGCATCGTTCATTTTCACTTAGAACTTCATCAGTGCACATACGTGATGAGGATCCCAAAGACGTTGTCAAGAGCAGCATCTGCGGAGTTATGATGGGAGTGTTATTTATGATAATATTTGCAATAATAGGCATAGTGGGAATCTTCACAAACATAGAAAAAGAGAGTGAGTACATATGGATGCTCGTCGCATTGTCGCTTACCTACATTCTATTCATTCCTTACTTCATTCTCATTCTGAAAGACCTGAAGAGAATCTCGGCTGAGTTGGAGAAGCATCAAGATGAATCCATAGTAATGAATCCCTTTGCGTTTGCTTCAGGCATGAATACGATCAATGCAATCACAAGCAATGAAAAATATAACCCGTTTAGACTGTTAAATATTTAGTTCTCCATAATATCTCTTATACTTAGTGCATACTTAATAAATTCGAAGATTGTAATAGGATCCTTATTAGCAATTGTGAATTACATAGTTGCAGCAACGATATTGATCTACGCTTGTCGAAAGTGTTGGTTGGGCTGTTGCAACATTAGAGTGGTTACAAAAAAGCCTAAACGATACATTTATTAGCGCTATCCTTGTAATCAAATTTATTCTACCTTTTAGCTCCAAGAGAGGTCCAGAAGACAGCATTTGCCTTTGGGATACTACTACTGGCATTCTATGTATTCAAGGGAATTCTGTACATCATATTTTTATTCATACAGTAAGAGGATTACAAATTTACGCAACTCACCAGTCTCTTTTATTCATTTATCATTTGCACTCAGATCGTTTACGTTCTCTATTTGATCAAAAAGATCAACATCACCTTGCATTCCAAGAAGTACTTCAGATGCTATATGACATTGTTCCAATCAGTGTATCTCTCATACACTACATAGAATTGTGTATTAAAGGGTCTTTACTTCTTTTCCCTCTTATGCACTTACATCGCCTTCTTTCTTGAAAAACCATATAAAACGATCGCCAAAGATTCATTATTTGGAATTTAGTAATTTTGTTCTTATGAACACTTTATCTACCTCTTTACTATCATGTAACTAATCTACTTCTTCCTTTTTCGAAGTTATTGTGTCAACAAGGAAGAAGAACAGATCTAAATATTTGATTTTAATCTGGCTTAACCCTAAGAGTAGAGATTGCAATGGGTTCAAAATTATCAAGACTACCCTCTTTACAAATAGAAATCATTGTCCAACATCTACCAAATCCATGACTTGGAAGCTCTGTAGGAAATCTATGACAATATAGTGTTTCAGAATTCTTAGTTAGAATTAAAAGTCAAGCCCAGAAGTGGACAATTAATCTCCTTATTATAATGGATAGAAGACAAGAAGTTTTAATTTCAATTGGAAGGAAAAAAGGTTGATGAAGATTATTTCAACAACCTCAAACAATTCATAGAATAAAATGTTGGTCAGAGACAAGACAATCCAGAGAAACAAAAACTAGATTAGGATAGAATGGAGTGTGCCATTTGCTTGTAAAACCTTGATTACAAAGAAAACATCACTTAACTCGAGTGTCATTTCACCCATAGATTCCATACTGAATGCATTGAAAGATGGATTCTTGCAGTTCATAAATGCCCCTTATGCAATTAGCCCACTTGAATATTCTATTCGCTGACTATAATGATATAAATAACTATTCATCCTTAATGTGATATTTACTAATTCTTCACATGATCCATATGCTATATATATATAGAATCATGTATTATTTATCAAGAATTTAAATTTATGTCCAATATTTCATATCAACTTCACCCCTGAAACGATTGCCATCAAGTTTTGATTAGATCACTGATTATCAATCACAGAATACTTCTAGAAAATATGTAGTCATTAAGATGTCATAATACTATTGGATTTGATTAAAATTTTGATAAAATTGCAAAATAAGAATAAAAGATGCAAAAATAAGAGAAATAATAAACAAAAGAATCTACTTTTCTAGGAAAGATTGTGTGGATACTTATAGGAATTCTTGTTGCATATGGGATTAGATTATACCTAAGTGAATTCTAAAATATTAATTGCATAATAAATGGAGATCGTAAGTAATTCTTCTTTTACTAGAAATTATCATGGAAAATAGTGGAATGTTTATTAGAGACGCTGGTGTTGCCCATCTATCATCTTAATTAAATCAGAATGTTTAAGCTACTAAATTGATAGCAGATTTAGGGATCAATTAAATTTCTGATCTAACAATCTTCTTTGAGTCTTTGGGCTATTTAACCAAGTTAAAAGAATGTAAAATCTATGTAAAATACTTTAGTGAAGTTATCTTTTGGAAATAATCCCATAATCAATTAAGAATCCTAAGTTATGAAGTTGGTTGACACCCTCTCTAAACTCAAGGAATTAGAGCATCTAAACCTTGGTATGGACTCAATTCTTAATAATTAAAGCAGACTCAAGATTATTTAATAGGTATCTAAGATTCCGGAATTAACAACTCTTCGTATTTCTCTCATCAGTTGTGATTTGTCAGAAGAAGGCATTAAATCACTTGCCCCTCTTGCAGAAATGAAAAACCTTAAAGCTCTAGATCTTATACTTGTTGGAAGTAAATTAAAAGAGAAAGAGATGGAATCTCTGTAATTAATACTATCAAAGCTTCCTAAACTAGAGAAACTCAATCTAAATTTATATGCAAATAAAATCTAACATGATGGAGTGAAGACTCTCAGCGTTGGATTATAATAATAGATCTAAGTAAGAGAATTTGGAATTGATTTGTATTTCAACAACATTACATATAATGGAACAGAAAGTTTAATGAAAGTAGTAGAGTAGATGAATAATGTAACCAAATTAAATTTGGGTTTGGAATTCAATTATATAAAAGATGAAGGAGGAATATATGTTGGAAATACATTAACCTAATTAAAATAGCTTAAAGAATTATCAATTAATGCAGCTACAAAGAATTTTGGATGGGTTGGCTTTGAGGCTATCTTGGTAGCCATTGAGAAGTTACCTCCTTTGGATAAACTAGAATTGGTTATAGGTGTTAATAAATGTGGTCCAAAAGGTGCAGAATTATTAAAGAATGTTCTCTACAAACATAATAAATTAAAATCATTGAGAATCAATTATTTAGAAAACTACATCGGTGATGCTGGAGCTACATTTATTGCTGATGGAATTCAATATTAGAGTTAATTGGAGGAATTACATGTCAATATGAATTTCAACTCCTTTTCAGACAGAGGAGCATTAGAATTGGCTAGAGCTGTTAAGAATGCTAAATCTCCAAAGGTATTATTATAATTAATACAAGGTTGTATAATTAAAAGTTAGTTAAAATTAATTGACCGATAAAGGAATCAAAGACATGTTGTAACTTTTAGAATAATCACTCTCTAAACTAGATTCTTTAAATGTAGAAATTTTGAACACTGCATTAACAAATGCAACTAGAGATGATATTGAAACCAAATATGGAAATGTAGAGAAGCTAAGCCTAAAATTAAACACTATTCCACCAAGTAATTGGGATTGATAGATTAAATTTTATCATTGTTAAAACATTTAATCAAATAATCATTTTATATAACTTAGTAATTTATTGATTAGAATACAATTTAACTATGATACAATAATTCTAATACATATGTGTGTAAAATTAGTTTTAAAATCCTTAAATTATTTCTATTAGATTATTATTTTCGAAATAATAAATTTTATTTATAAATAACTCTTTTAAAGTGTTATGATACTTTCATTATTGTGATTTTAAACCTATTTTTAAATACTTATTCAAGTGAATTAAAGTGATAATTAAAATCTAAAATCAACCGAATATATTTAATACTTCTCATTCAAATACAGATTATAATATTATAATGGGAAATAATTTTTGTTTGGGAAAACGCTCTTTTAAGAAAAAAAATGAATTAGAGCATCAAATGTTTATATAAGAGATTGATTATTAACTTGACAAATTAAAGGAAATACCTTATAGATAATTTAAACCACCCGAATATGAGAAAAAAACGATTATTGATTTACTATAAGTAATTGACATAAAGAGCACTCGTTAATCAATTGTTGAGCCAGAATAAGAAAACGAGGTAGTGAAGAATGATGAAATAAAACCAGATGAATTTAACTAATACTAGGAACTTGGAAAGGAGATTATAACATAAATCTAATAGAAAATTTAAGAGTTTCCATAAGATGAGAAAAATTGGAGTTTATTGTTAGACGATATCAAAAGCCCTCATTTTTTGAAGTTATACATTAGACAAGTGCAATTACCAGATGGGAATAAAATCAATGTTACTTATAGCTAGTTCATAGTACCCTGTAAGAGCGAAAGGTTCATATAATTTATGGGAGATTTTAAAGATTAAATAAAACTTGATAATAGGATCGATTAGTTCAAGTGTATAAAAAAGCATCCAGAGAAGCAAGAACAACTGATATATTTAAGTTATAAGAGTGTCTCGATTGTATCGGCAAGGGATTTTGTTTACTTTAAAAAAACGGAATAAATTGATAAGGATAATGATATCTGGTGTGATGCCAGCAGATCTATTATTGATAATTCAATTTGTCCAATCCAAAATAAAATTGTGAGAGGAAACATCCAGTTAAGTGGATATGTAATCCAACCTCTAAAAAATGTAATGAAATAGGAGTATTTTTCTTAGAGGTTATATTAAACATAAGTTTTTAAGGTTCTCAACAATAGTCTTCAAAGTTGAAAGCTATTCACTGGTGTAATTGTGGTCAGAATGTGATTTTAAGTTATCTGTGCCCCTGTATCTAGCGAAGGGACAAGTGAAATAAGAAATGGCAAATTATATAAATCTAGTTTATCGTAGTTTATTATGATAATAATTATTCAAAAATCTTAAAATGATTCTCTTCTATCTATTGAGAACTCAGCCAATTTAGTTATTCTGAGCAACCTCAAATAATCTCTGTGAACATAAAACATCATGATTTTTTTATATGTGGCTATGGTGTCATTGGAAATCCCATTTTTTTACTCAAAAATATAAGTATAATATTAAATAACATTTGAAGTTTCCTTGCTGCTGATGATCTTCCTATTTTATTGCAAAGCCAGCAAGTTCAAGAAATTATGAAATTATTATAAAGTAAGTCCTTCATCTTCGATTTAGCTATAATAAAAATAATACCTAATGGTTGCTTTGGTAATTTTCGATGGACATAATTTGATTTTCATAAAAACCTTAACCACATCATCGAAATTAATAAATTATGATTATTCATTCTTGGAATTCTCAAAAAACTCTGCAATTAAAGGATTAAAGGCTTCTAGAAAGTCCGAATAATATTAACAATTTTATAATTAGAGATCAATAGGTTCATAAAAGAATGTTTTGTTTGGAAATATATAAATCTATAGGAATCTAACACATAGAAATATGCTTACTTGTTGATTTTCTATTGAGGATCCGAGTTCTACTCGATTTCCTTTTTGCTAAACTTGAATCTCACTTAATTGGCTTCCCTTTGAAATTCTGGATTATTTGTATCAATCTCACTTGTAATTGAAGCTAAGTTTCGAATAGCATCAAGAAAAAATGAGTATGTCAACCCTTTATCTAGAAAAAACGATTGATCCTCAAGACATTTGTGGAATATTCTCAGTCCCTCGTCGCTCGTGATTTATGTTTTCAAGTCTTTACATAGAGTAATGAAATTTTGTGCATTGATAAATTAAAATGTTTAGCTTGAATCCTCTTCATACTTGTTAGAGTACTTGAAGAATAATTTATGCAATAAATCTGATGACAGATCCTTCTCCTCATTTGAATTCTAATGAATTATAAAGTTTTATAATGTTTTAGGCACCTTCTTATAATTATAATTGACTAAGAAATCAATGACTTCTTTGTTCTCTTGTCTTTTAATTTCTGGATCGTTTTTGAAGAATTATTGAATAGTATTAATTCTCCTTTTATTTATCTTGTCTGTAACTTCGATTATTCTAGATTTGTTATTTTCACTTTTAATTCTTTATTCTCTGGTTTAGTAGTATCGGTTTGAATAGTCTGTTTTATTTAGTTCACCTATATGTTTTTTAGTCATTCTCAGTTAATTCACTTTGTAATTACTGATAAAATGTTCTAAATCCTACTTACTATATTTTTATGATTACACTTTGAACTTTCTCTATTTTTAATGATTATGATAGGATTGATTAGTCAATAATTTATCACAATAAAAGGAATCAAATAGTAGTGCCTCTTCGAGTACTTTTCCATATTACTCATCGTTACTAAGTGCACAAAACACATTGATTTCCTTATTTTCATATCCCAATTCGTGATTGTTAGGTTCTGGCAGTTGTTATTTGAGTTTTTAAGTAATCAGTGAATTTTAATCTTTAGTATTATTATTTAATATTTTTTTTTTCTATTCTTATATTTTCATTGTATAATCCTCAGTTTATTATTTCAGAATGTATTCCTCATAAAAGAGTTCCAGAATAGCTTCTTATATTTAATTCACATAGTATTCAAGGGTTCGTTGTTAATTCACTATTTTCCTTAAATAATCAATATTTAATGATTTAAAGTATTTGATTGTTATTTCAAATAAATATTTTCTAGTATCGATTTCTTGTTCTTAGTATTTTGAATCTGAGTCTTGTACATACTGGAATTTATCTAAAAGGGATTATAAGTAATCATCTCCTGACTTACAATTGATTAGATAATCTTGAAACTTATTGTTTAGCATAATGTTCGTAATTTATTTGAGTAATTGTTTTGCAAGTAATAAACTAAATTCATATTACATTTATTTTGTGGAGTCAGTATAAAAAAACTCATCAGATTTTTGTTTCCCATCATCTAATCTTGCAATTCTTTATAAACAATCCTCAAGTCTTTTTTGTCCATTAACCCATCTTTATTGTTAATCTAAGAAACCATTAAAGTTGTTGAGTTTGAGATTATTATCTGCTTTATCTTCTGAAAAGTTACGTTTTAATTGTAGAATTTCTTTAATTTATTTTATCAACATTAATAATAATATTTATATCACATTATAACATATTCAAAATGAGTCAGACTAATTTAATAACTTGTGGAACTTGTCAAAATCTGACTATATGTTATTTACCTTTTGACTAGTTTCTTCGATATTTTCTGATTGGTCCTTTTTTAAACTCACTTAAAATCTGTAAGCGTTGGAGGACACTTTTAAGAGTTCCTAAAGAAAATACGCATTCTTTGGTTTCTTTTGAGAGAAATTCAAACTTGATTATTGTGGAGAGACATGCAAACTTCTGTGTTTCTTATGAGTTTATTTTTCAGAACTCTGTAAGGTTTATCTATCATCTTGATTGAGATTAAATTTATTAGGCTCCTTAACTTGCAACCCAATTTTTTAATAAAATTTCTTAAATTTGGCATAGAAGGGATCTTGCAGTATTTTTGGAGCTGGTTTAGGTTGTGATGGAGGTGGAGTAGTGATATCCCCTAAACGAAGTTCGATAGAATGCCTTTTAGAAAGAAACTTAATTTTAGGATTTGATGCTGGTTTCGAAGCTTATGGTGTTGGTGAAATAAACTTAAATTCACTCAGTTTATCAAGAGCAACCCTACTTAATTCCAACAAGTTCTGGCAATTTTTCGATAATACACGCCATCTTAATTCCTTAACTTCATCTATCCTAACTTCAGGTTCGACTTAAACTTTCTGGAGAGTGCGATAAAGTACCATTTTCGGTTTGTCTTTATTACTATAGTATTGAACATTATGAACGGGAGACTGCAGTTAATCCGAACTTTTGTGTTTCATGAAATACTTAACGACGCCATTTTGTTGATCATCTTTAACATTTTGCATCTTCATGTCAAGTTTCTCCCTTCTTATCTGATAAATAAACTATAAATACTTATTCTGGACTCTTATGAAAATATCTCTCCTTATCAAATTTCTACATAATATTAATTAAAAATAATGAGTACTAAGACAAACAAAATAGTTGAACCCAAATTCCCAACCTTTTAATATTGAAGATACATGAAAATAACCAACACACACCTCAAGATCAAATTGTAACTAAAGCAAAATTAAGAAACTAAAAGATGTAATTTATTAAAGTCTCCTTCTATTTGATGTTTCGGCCCTGAATTTTTTTTATTCTACCTCTGAACACTTCTCATTGATAACTGCTACTCAAACTCATTTCCATTCTTCAAGAACCCAAAGAAAAAAACTCAAAACCATATGAGAGTAAAGTTGACAGAAATTAGCAGAAAAAGTATAATTTTAGACAAACTTTAAGATTAATTAAAAAAAGCAAGAGAGAGAAGGAATTGTTGAAATTGAATGAATTTAAACAAAATAAAGTGGGAAAATTAAGATAGGAACTTAAAAGAAAAGTAAAGGAAATTTAACTTGAAGAACTTAGAAATAGAAGATGAGGAGGACTTTATTATCACTCCATAGATAAATTAGCAAAAAGAAACCATGTTTAAAAATATGAATCATTGAAATCATCTAATAGAAATACTATTCTTCTATTCTAATTATTAATAGTTACGATTACCTATACTTTGCAGGAGGAAAAAAATAGAAATGGTTTAGATTGATATTTAATATAGAAGCTTATAGATGAATTTATTAACTTTGCTTATTCCTCTACCCATTTTAAATTGAAAATTAAAGACAAAAATGGGTAGACTAGGAAATATCTAAATTCTAAAGCATCCTTATTGTATGGAGTTTAAAGATGGGCAGTAATACAATAACTATGGATTAAGACATATCTAAATTGAAACAAGAACATAAGATATAATTTAATATTATAAATAAGAAAAAGATTATGTGAGGGTAAAAAACTATAAAAATTATCATATAAGAAATGAGTCATTTTTGATTATCTTAAATTACCTTACTACTACTAAAAGCATTGTTAAGTATGTTGTCAGAATTAATATGATAGTATCCTTTTTGTCTATTTTCCTAAAGGAGAACCTGCTTATGGGTCTTTCGAAAGATTGATTGAATTTATTGATCTAAGTAATCCTTTGAATAAATAAATTAGTCAATCAAATTGATTAGAGAATAACATTTACAACTAAAATTAGATAACTTAGAATCACTAGAAATTATCAATAGTTAAAATTGAAGCTTTATAGGAAGATTTAAAATAAACTGTGTTAGATATAATGCAAAAGGTCTTTGAGTAACTAATGTAAAAATTATCATTTTTTTAAAGAATTCAATTACTCATTCGACTCTTAAATTTAAACTGCAAGCCTGATGTGGAGGATGATTATATAATTCAATCGATTAGGCTTATTTTAATGTCAATATTATTATTATATTTATAAATGTTTGAAGAACCAATCATGGAATCTATGCTTGATTATAATCAGCAACTAACTCTAGATCAGAAGTTGCAAACCATGAACCTACCCCTTAAAACTCTCTCAGAAGTCAAAGAGAGATACAAATACCAAATTGATTATTCAACATTGCAAGAGAGAAAATTCAATCTAAGAAAAACTAGACAGCCTCTCATTATTTTTTCATCTGCTGAAATTGACATACCTCCCACAAGAACTGAAGTTAGGATTAAATCAGTGATATCTCCTAAAATCAATTAAAGTCTCTTACATGTTTCTGCTTAACCAAAAAATCCTAAAAGCAGAAGTCTAGGTTTCAGAAAAAAGCGCTAATGAATTTAATAACTTAAGAAGTAGCATCAACAATACTTCATTGTTGTGATTATACCTCTTTATTATAATTAATTAATAAGTATTTACAATTTGTCCAGTATTACTTAATGTTCACAACTCATTTCTATCTATAAATGAATAATCATTTATAGCATTCTGAATAAAAACTCACTGTAATTCATAAGAATCTCCTTTATACGTTTAAAAAAATGCTATATAACTATATAAATATTAAAATCAAATTTAGAACAAAAATTGAATGCATAGAGATTGAGTAACTTATTTAATTAAATTAAAGAATTATAGAACCGGAATAATATTGTAATCTTCGTTTGATGATTGATAATTGATGATTACAAAATAAAATTTCTTAAATTGTCTGAGTTTATTTTTTTGTAACTATTTATTTGCGAGATATTTTGTAGAATATATTGGTGCCAAATTGAGATGAATCTTTGAAAACTAGTATTTATAATTTTTTGGACTTAAACTCTTATCGTAGGAGAAAACAGAGAAAATCATATAAAAGGTTAGAGTTATTGATTTTTTGTGACAATCATTAGAGCAGGGTTTATATGGCATTGTAATTTTATATTGGTTAAGATATTAAATTTTGAGATCATGAAGTAGACTTAATTATCATTTGATTTATAATAATGAAATACTATATAGAATCAAACATTAAATTTTGATATAGAATGAAATATGAGTGTTCATTGTTAATAAAGTTATGAATCTGTTTCAAATTATAGCAATGAAATTATTAAAAAGCATTCCAATAACAATTTTTGGTATTTAGTTGGAATAATACTTATATGATTTTAGGATAAAACCCATATTACTTCATTAGACGAAGTGATGGAAGAGTCAGGGATGAACAAAATGATTATTTTAATAACACATTATCTACGATTTTTAAGTACTTATTATTCAACTATTTAAGTAAGATATTAGGATAGCCAATATGAGAATAAATAAATTAAATGTCATCATAACAAATGATTATTTAAATTAACACTCTAATAAATTGCATAAAATCATTGTATATTTTCCCCTGAAATAATTCCAATTGTTTCTTCTATAGGGATAGATTGTTTTTCCAAAATCACATACTTCACTCTTTTTAAGACCCTTATTGATATCAAAATTAGGAGTATGAGTAGTACTATAAAAATAAAAAAGAGGATTTAATCATCTAATTTTATTGTTGTGTTTTTTTCAAGACGTGAAAATATATTGCAATATTCAGGCGGATCAGTTTTTAATTTATAACATATTTAGCCAATCATTTCAGGAAATGACGAATCCTAAATTTCTTTATTATCTAAGTATACACTTAGTGAACTCTCATTATATTACTTTTTCATTTCTTAAGCAAGTAGGTGATTTTCTAACAATGCCTTATCACCCTCTCCTACAAAGCTAGCATTAACACATTCATCAATTTCAGTTGTATTTAAACTAAGCAAATTTTTCAATATATTTTCTGAACAAAATGTATAATGTGGACTTTCAAAACAATCTTACTAAAAGAAATTGATATAGCTTAAAAATATGTTAATATCCTTTGCAAATAAGCATTGCTATCTGATAATCTCTGTAAGTAACTATTGACCATTGGCATAAGTTGAAAATTCTAAGGTTGAAGACAAAATTGCTTACAACAATATCTTCCACCTCCGAAGCAATGTAATTCAGGTTATGTGTAATTATGTCTCTATTTGCATGTGTAGCATGGCAGAATGTGATTCCGAATGTTCAAGGTCACTTAATTGAATGAGAAGAGAATTACATCCTTTTTCTTCAAATTATTCATAATGTTATTCCAATCTTCCCAAATAGGCTAAGGATTCCTTATTATTTATGTCAATTCCAATGGTTAGATTGAGAGAGGCCAAACACCTTCCTATCAATATGGATAAGAATAACATAATTGAATACTAAAATAATTATATTTCATTAATTGGTAAATTATTGGCCCAATGCAAAAAACCAAAGAAGTCCACTGATTTCGTAATCCTTTTCCTGAGCCAACTACAATATTTCATCAGCCAAAGTCTTTCCCATATTCATTTTGTAAACAATAATGTTCTCATCTGATTCCAATTCTTATTTTGGATTGAGATTAACTTCCGAATCCCCATCGATGTCAACAATAATGCTTACTTCATTCTCTGTAGATTTCCAGGGGTCGTTTCTTATGCGTACTCCATTATATTGAAAATGCCTGATCTGTGCTGTATATCCTGTTTCCTCTTTAATTTCCCTTAGACCATTCTCTTCTATGGTACCTTCTTAATCTACTAAGCCTGATGGGAATTCCAGACAAAACTTTCTAATGGGAGGTCTAAAATTGGCAATGAGAATCAGCTGAGATGGTTTTTCTTTGTAATTGATGATGGGTATGATTTCTACACCACCTCTATGACCTGGAGGTCTTTCAACAAACTCCCATATTTTTTTGTGTCCATTAACTTCAAAATGGAGGAATTTGTAATGCAGCCACTTGCCTTCATAGATTAGTTATTCATCAACCTTAGTATTGAAATCCATAGTTATAAAATATTACGTATTATGTATTGAAAATAAATGTAGTGATGTAGCAAATCCAGAAATAAATTAAATATCTAAAATGCAAAAGTATCTCCAAAAGGTCCTTACCAATCAATTCACAAGAGCTTCAATTGCCCAATTTGGTCAATAATTAAAGCCACCCGTTAGAGTAGCCATCACAGGTGCTGCTGGTCAAATTGGGATATTCCCTAATTTTCAGAGTTGCCAGCGGTGAAATGCTTGGACCAAATTAACCAGTCATCCTTCATTTGATTGATTTACCATTTGCCATGGCAGCATTAAATGGTGTCGTGATGGAAATTTAAGATTGTGCTTTTCCATTGGTTTAAGGAATCGTGGCAACTGACAATTAATCCGTAGGATTCAAGGATGTCAACTATGCTCTTATGGTAGGTGCTAAACCAAGAGGACCAGGAATGGAAAGAGGAGATTTGTTGAAAGACAACGGTAAAATCTTCACAGAAACAGGAAAATACATTAATGTATGAATTTATGATCTATATAATATAGGACCATGCAAGCAGAGACATCAAAGTCGTAGTTGTTGGTAATCCATGCAATACCAATTGTTTGATCTTGGCCAATCAAATCAAAGATATTCCTAAAGAGAATTTCACTGCAATGACAAGATTAGATCACAATAGAGCACAACATCAATTGGCTGATAAATTAGGTGTTCACACATCTGACATCAGAAAAATAGCAATCTTCGGAAATCACTCACCAACCATGGTTCCATACATTGATTAAATGACTGCAAAAAGTATAAGAATATCCTAAGTCTATCAATAGATCACAAAGCCACAGTCGATTAATAATGGGTCACCTAAACATTCATCCCAACTGTTCAATAAAGAGGAGCCGAAATCATCAAAGCCAGAAAACTCTCAAGTGCTGCTTCAGCTGGTAATGCTGCCATGAATCACATCACTACTTGGGTCAATGGAACTGCTGAAGGTACTAATAGTCTTTAAAATCATTAGGTGATTATACTTCTATGGCCATCCCTTCTGATGGAAGCTATGGAGTACCAAAGGGATTGATCTTCTCCTTCCCAGTTACAGTTAAGAATGGCAAATATTCTATTGTCCAAGGATTACCCATTTCACCATTCTATCAAGGCTTATTGGATAAGACCATCAAGGAATTAGTCGACGAAAGAAATGCAGTTGACCATTTGCTTAAATGATATATTATTGAAATTATTTAGTAAAATAAAAAAATAATTACCTTTTTCTTAATTATCATTTTTTAAATTATAGATAAAGTTTACAGAATATAAAGATATAAAATCATTGTTGAATTTATTTAAACATCTTCAACTTGGAATCTTCCTCATCTACTTTTATTGATTTAATTGTGTTAGGGAATCTTGAGAGTAGATTAGAGCTTTTTGTTCCTAAAAAAACGATTGAAGCTTTGGAAATGTTGATCATCTTGAATGTTATATGGCTGAGAATAATCATTGTCATCCTCAAAAACTATTTATTTTTTTGGAAAATATTTTTTGAATAACTTTTTACTCGATGATGCATGACTTATAGCTGCTTTAATGACTTCCTCATTTTATATTGGCTATCGATATCCTGGGAATCCTCTTATGTATTATCTAATTATACCCATATCTAGCCTTGTATAGTTACAAAAATTATCCAACAGAGGGCTTTCTCTCTTCTATCACAAGTTTCTTCAATCTCAGGTCCTAGTTATTATCCCATATTTCAAACTCCTCATCAACACTTACCTAACTTTCAGTGACAGAAACAAGTGACTGTCTACAATTGATACTGCTCTATTTTTGTAAAACTTGTCTTGGTTAAATTTAGATAACACTTTTTTAAAATTAGCCCAACTGCTTAACCACTCTATTTGTCAACGACTTGCAAGTCAAACTCACTTATAAAGATCTGTATTGATTCGAATTTTATTAGTTTGATTTTATTGATTTGATACGGAAGTTTTATGAACTTTTCATTAATTTATATATTTTAATATTAGTATATATAAAAGTGCTCACATTTTAAGCCAATACAATTGAACCCTCAATCTCTCTATAAATGCTGCATCTAGCTTTTTCTCATATTGTTCCAACAATTTTATTTCCTTGTCAAATGATTGCAATTCTTTCAATGGATCCCTCTTGCACAATCTTTGTTTAATTGGCTCTCGAGATATTTGTCCCAAAAAGGAGTTGCTCCTTGGATATCTGCATGTCCCTTCAGTCTTTAATCTATGCGAAGACCTATTCTCCTTGTAACTCTTTATGCTCGGTAACATTTACTGTTAATTAAATATTATATATGCCTAATTTTAAACACAGACGAAAATTAAAATCTATGTTTTATCTTCCCTTCAGTAAGGAAAACTGACTTAGACCTTAAATAACCTCGTCTTCCTTATCCTACAACTGTTGGAACTTCCAAACAAATATCTAGTATCCTTTTGATTTCAGTCAAAACCTAAATTAAGTATTTCTTATCGAGTCGTTTTATCAATGAGAAATTTTCATATAATTATATACATTTTACTTACTTTTTAATACACTTTACAAACTCAATTAAAAATTTAACAACTATTTTAGAAACATTTCACTAAAAGTTGTAATTTTATAAATGGGCATATTACAATAAACTAAAATTTTAGATTACCATATGATTCTTTTGTTAAATTGAGCAGTTTAGCCATAAGCCCCTTTTCTCTATCGCAACTGAAGATGATTTAATAAAAACCTTTTTTTAAGTATGTTTATTCACAAAAGAAATGTTTTTTTTCAATCACTCATTAACATAAGAAATAAGGATAGATAAATCAAAAATTATTGATTGTTACTTAGAATTTTAGATTATCAATCATATATAAGAAAATCAAAGTCCATATTGTTCTGAATCGAATTTCTGCATGACATCCCTTATTAGTTTAGGCTCTAGTTTAGTTGGAATTTAGGCTTTTGGAGTTGATGGTGTATGATTATCAAGATTTGACTCAGAATCCAATTTTTATTATGGGATCTTTTAATTTGTTAGCCACCTTTCATAGTATTCATTTTTTTTCTTTCCTTTCTACATCTGCTGAATAGTATTTGTATCTGCTGACGTTTATCTCTTTCGATTTTACACCGCTTTCTTGTGAAATCTGTTATTCTAAATCCCCAGATTATCATTCATAATTGATTATTATTTTTAATAAACTAAATATATTAAGAATTACAAATCTTTGAAAATTATTTGAAAATAGAGAATGCAAAGTATTATCTAAAATTTGTAATTTAAGTCTTGTAATACATAATTATAGTTTAAGATATTAAAAAAAATAACATTATATTCATATTCTCATAAAAAAAAGACAAAATCCCCTTTCAAAGAATATATACTTTGTATTTTAATTATTATTTTTTTTGATTTTTAATAATATTTGTTTAAGCTATTACAAAAACAAATTTACATTTTATTATCTTTAAATTATTAAGTTATGTTATATCTTAGATTAATAAGTTAAATGATTGTATCTAAAGAATAAACAGCTTACATAAATGTTTTTAATTCAAAATTATTTTCAGATTTTGATTTTGAGCTTTTAAGAATCCTATCTGAATAGCAGTTGTTATTTGTGATACAACGCAAGATACATTAATTGTTTCTTGGACTCTAGATGATTATATTTAATGGCTTTGTTTTTTATCAATATGAATACTACTAAATTTGATTCCTATTCTAATTATTCATGCATATGTAAATGATTATTTGAATTTTACCTATCCTCATCCCATTTCAAATATGAAGTTGTAAATAATTTACCAATACTTTTAGGATTAATTTTGTGTTGGTAAACTAATCATACTTTAATTCTCTAGAATATTCAACTATCCTAAATAGTATCATAAACAATTCATTCTTATTTGATTAGGAATTTTAATTATTTCTGATAAAAATTGATATAAAATTTAGTTTAAATGCAAAATAATATTAATAAAAATGGAATAGGAGGTAGGAAAAGTTTGTTTGGTAGAAGTGCCAATTGAAAAGACATTTCTATTTTAGGATTAGATTACAATAGACAAAAGTCTTTCCACTTTGAGAGAAGGATTATCTTATAGATTTATTCAATCTTTTATGAATCCCCAATAAAAGTTGTTGATTGTGTGTCCACCAACATATGCTCTAAAAGAATTAGATACTAAAGCAAATAATAAAAACCTTTTTGATGGGAAAGGATATATCAAAGCGCTTCCAAAGGCTGAGTACCCACATGTTGTTGGATAATAATCAGGCATGAGAAGTGCCATCATTAAATAGAATGGAAAAAATTATAGATTAAAAGGTTGTGGAAATGGGACTGACGGTTTTACACTGAGAAAATTTGAAGGGGACATAGAAAATGCAGTTGAAATAAGAGGATGTTGTTTTGATCATACAGTCAAAAGAGAACTTTTTATGAATAGAAAGGTTGAATAAATATTAAAGAAATATAACATAGAAACTGGTAATATTAGTATTGGTTATTGGTAATATGGAGATGTTGAATCTATAAATGAAAATTTAGAGAAGAACTTGTAAAATGAAATGTCTTTAGTTCCAAAATATTGTGGAATCTATGAGACAATTGGTGATTTCAGACTTGGAACACATTTACTTCAAGGTCTTAGAATTATTGTAAGTTCCAGTGTTACTGATTGGAGTGTCGATGATATTAGACGATTGGTTACAGTTTAATCAAGGATTGTAGAGAATAGAAAGTCACCAAATGGAAATCCATGGGATCTTAATAATACATAATTCAGAGAGAGACCATAAGGCACAATATTTTAGGAGGATGATTATCAAAATAATCGAGTATTTGATTGGGAAAAAGAAAAGGATAATGTTAGTATCACAGAAAATTTAAATGTAAACTCAAAGCTATAAAATATAAGTATTCTTTATTAAAGGATTGGATATGAAATAGGAAAAGTAAAAAGAATATTTATTGACAATGACATCAGTTGGGGATATTTCAGGGATCATAGCAAATTTTATTATCATAGCAATGCTCATTTAGATAATTTTGTTTTAATTTAAAATGGATCTAGCTTACTAGCTCCAGTAGATTTTGATCTTGCTTTCTGGTATTTATTGTTATTTATTTATTAGTAAAGAAGAGTTCATTAACATTGACATTGATTTTGATGCACAACTTAATAAATCTTCAGAGATTTAAGAAAATAAAAATTATGGTAAATTTGATTTGGAATAATGGTTATTTTATCAGGATCAAGAAAGAATTGGTTTAGAATTAGCAATAGGAGGGATGGATATGATTTTAGCAAGTCATATGTTTTTATAAAAATAAAAAACAGATGTTGAAGAATATATTGAGATACTTTTAAGAGATTAAATGAGGATTGGATATTTAGAGGGAATGCAATTAAAAGACGATTCTAGTTTATTTTATTAAAGAATGGATAAAATACAAGATATAATTAAAGAAGCTTTAAATTTGACTCAAGACATAATTTCTTGAATCATAATATAATTTATTATTATTGATTTTTAACACACTTTATTTAATTACTATCTTTAATTAATTTAGATTTTGTATATTTATGTAATGAAATCCTCCCTTTAGTGATTCAAAATAATTACATATTTCGTTAAATATTAATACATTGAAATTTTATTTTTTAACCTGTTTAATTGGAAAATAGTAAAAAACAAATTTGATTATTGCTAAGAATATTATTCTATTCATGAATCCATGTTCATATTTATGGATATTATATGTAAGTAAAAATTATTCTTTTCCCTTTAAACAACTCAAATCTTCTCTAAAAATTTTCATAAGCATATTTGAACTTAATCTCCTTATTCTTCGCTTGTGTTTCCTATATTTCTAATTTATTACAGTGTATAATAATTCAAATAGCAGTGAGATCATTCCTGAAGCTATGTACATAGGTTACATTTAAATGAGGAAATCATTTCCTTTAGCTAACTTTTTTAATAAACTAAAATTTAAATAAGTTGTAAAATACCTGCATTGTAAATTTTAGTAGCAAGTAGAAAGTAGAGAAAAAGAAAGTTATTATATTTGGCAATACTTGTTAATTGTTTATCCTTTTCAATTAAAGAACAAAAAAATATTTACCAAGCTCTTGTCAATTCATCAGATTTAAATGCCTGAGTCAAGTATCTTAAAATTACTGATAATTTCCTCAGCAATGTTAGATGCTTACTGTAATTTTCTAAATAATTGGAAATTATAAAAAGAGTAATCATTCTGTCCATCTAATTCTGAAAGGAAACTTCTTAACCCCAATTCCAACATCATCCCCAAATGTTTTTGCACTCCATATTTTTTATACAGCCTTATTCCTTATTCATCTGTATTAATTGCCATTTGTTCACATTAATTTTTGAGTCAAAACTTGTAATCGATAAATATTTGAATTAAAATACATTTATTGTGTTTAAAACAAAAATAATTAAATAGAGTAAATATTTTATAAATATATGTAAAATAAGAATGGTGAAATTATGATATATATTTCAAGTAAATGTTACTACCTCAAATCTGAAATCTTACATATTCATTAAATTTATTTCAATTAATTACTACGATAATGTTAAAAACCCTGAAAACTTTAAATATTCAACTTGAGATACCAAATAATAAATTTACAAAATTTGAAGATCTCATTAAATGATTTAACAATTGATAGACCACTATTGATAAGAAGGATCAAAAAGTCAACAGAAAAATTAGAAATCATTTTAAATATATTTATTCATTCTAAATACATTCACAACCCCATAATAAATTGATTTAAGCTTCTTTAAAATAGTATTCTTAGTGAAAACCATTTGTGTGCTATGAAATAATTATTTAAAATTAAAAGTTCTTTTATTTATTATAACAATAAAATAAGCATTTGATAAGTTATGATAATCTTTAGAAACTATAAAATATAAAACATTAGGTAATCATATTTATTGCTTATTTCTTTGAGCAGATATTTACTTTTAAGTCTCTGCAAAATTCTTAATTTTCTTAACTTTTTAGACAGCTTTTTCCTTTTTGATTTTCTTTTTTTGAATTTCTTGATATTCTTAATTATATTTGTTTTATTATTCGACTTGTTTTGGTTGGTATCTATATCCTGCTTTAGGTCTTTTGACATCGAAATCAACTTAGACTTGCCTTCCGTGAACCTTTTTTCCATTCATTTATAAGGCCTTAATCACTGATTAATGATCTTCGAAATCTATATATGCAAAGCCTTTAAAATTCTTTGATACAGTGTTGTACACCATTCTAACGTTTGCTACTTTACCACAAGGTCTAAAGGAGTCTCCGATTTGATCGGCATTAAGATCATAGGAGAGATTTTTGACAAAGATTGTGAGACAATCAGGAGGGGGAACATTTGGTTTTTAAGGTTGAGTTCCTTTTGCCTCCTTGACATCTATATATCTGCCGCCTAATTGAGTGCCATTAAGTGCTAAGGCTTTTTAGATAGCTTCGGAATCACTAAATGTGATGTGACCATATCCTAGTAGTCTGTTTGAATCCTAATATCTGGGCAATTTAATGGAACTAGTTTAAATGGTATGAATTACAGGATCTCTCCGCAATCTTCAAAAAGAGATTAAACATCATTTTCTGAAGCAGTATATGGCAAACCACTAATAAAGACTTAATACATTAATATTAATATTGATGTTATTCAACATAGTTTCTGGAGAGTCAGAGAAGTTATATGAAAAAGAGAACCCCACTTATGATGAGGTAGTTCGTTTCATCAGAGAGCAAATGAACATAATCAGCCCTTTATTAACGTATATTGATGATGATGGGAAATCCTATTATGTGAACTGTACGAATGACATAAATGAGATAAAAAAGAAGTTGTCAATAATTAAGAAAGTGAATTTGTACATAACATTGTAATCATGGACTTGTGCATTTTGTACATACGAAGAGAATACAGAGGAGAAATGTGAAGTTTGTGGTCAAATGAAAAAATGAATTAACTCAATTACACATAAACTAATTTAATCTCTTCTTCTTGAACCATTCATCGAAAAACTATTCCTTACGAATATCATTTTCAAATCCATAATGATAATTTTTGAAGGTGAAATCAACAACATCTTAATGCAATTTCAATTTCTGTAACACATCACAAAGTACAAGCCAACTCAATCCATAAAACACTTGTTTTTCTAATTTATAATAGGGGAACTATTAATATTAAAATCCCTTCATCACAATATCAGATAAGTATTGTTATCTCTCAACAGTACGAACAAATAAATGGACTGATTTGTTTTTGTACTTTTTAATACTCATGTTCTATAAACTTATCGAGTTCAAAGGCAATCTCATTACTCTATCAACTTCATTCTCATTCGGGATAAAATCCACATGTCCATCCAATTAAAAGATGTGAGCTGCTATCATTAGATGCTTGTTCTTTGTATAGTATGCTTGATAATTCTTATCCATTCTTCCCAAATGATGGCTTTCGTTTAGATTCACTCCGATTTCCTCTTGAGTCTCTCTTATTGCTGCCTACAATGTATTTTCATCCTTTTCCACTTTGCCACCAGGAAATGCAATCTAACCAGAATGAGGATCTCTGGCATTTACTTTACGCTTGATCAGCAGTATTTCATTGTTATTCATAATGACGGCCACTGCAGTTTGAATTATTTGAGGATTGTACAGAATGGTTGAATTTGAAAGAGTTTAGCGCAAAATCTACATTAATTATTAACGATGAAACAAATTATGATCAATTTCTCAGAACTCACTGATGATGCCAAAAAAAAATATATTACTTTTCTAGCTGAAAGCAATATAAGTATAGAAAAGCAATCAATTAAGAAACCTACTATGCCACAATAGCATCGAGCCAGACAATACAGTGCTAATTCTGACATTGCAAGTTTTAAGTCATATACTCCAACAAGTAAATTGCAATTGAATCTCTAAATTAGAGTCTAAAACATACATTTAATCTCATGTCAAGACAGAGCATTCAATTACTACTAAATTCGATGATCTGATCGATGCATATCCCACCATCATGAATTAAATATCCAATTAGGATCTACTCTCAAGGCCACTCAAATTAAATTTGAATGAGCTCTGTCTCATCATTGAAGAAATATACTAAAGAAAATTCATTGATGATACAAATTAATTAACTAAATACTAAACTGTGTGCGATATATCCTTTGCAGATTATGTCTATAATTTTTTATTACAGAAATTCAAGCATTCCAGAAATCAAGTATTAGACCAACATATAAATTAGCAAATCATCAATTTCCTTGCATCTGTCGATCTGCATTCACTTAGAAAAAAAGACATAAGCCTCTTTCAATCATTCTTAAGGTATTAGAGATAAGAAGTTTTGACCTTCTATTTATATACAAGAGCCGTGATCTAGAAAGAACTTAAACTATCTTTTTATCATCGTATTATTTACATTTTAATTTATAATAGCACTCCGCAAATAATGTATTGATAATGAGTAGTTGTAATTAAATTAAAAATAAGTGTAACAAATCTCACAACTTCTGTATAATAGTGAAGATAGGTACTAGGAATTCAAAAAGTATTTTAAGGGGAATAATATATCAGTCAGTGATTTTTTTTCTGCTGCTCTGCATATTTATGAAATACAGCATTAAACACATAAATAAAAGCCATTCTAATCATAAATCAAATACATACCTCCACTGCAATTCACAAATACTACTAATAATTTTGATGAGTATTAAGTGGATTCTCCATTATTTGCTTAATCTGAAGTAGCCACAGATTAGAACCAATAACAAGAGAAGTATTTTGCATCCACTGGTCCAAGTCAATAGAATAGCAATTAGAAAGAGTAAGAGTAAGAACTAGAAGTCTAATTCAAGTTTAAGAAAAAGAATGACAACTTTAATTTAGTTTAATAAAACATAAATGAGAAGTTGGAAGTCAAATTAACAAGATTTATCTAAGATTTACTTGAGGAAATGGGGGAGTTAGATTTTGAATAGAAAACATAAAAGTTAGAGGAACTGTAGAACTGTATAGATGGAATTATGAATACTCTTTTGGATGCTATATACAAATATGATAAGCTATTATGGTACTCTTAATGATTGTTATGAAGGTTCAAAAGATTGAACAAACAACCAGATGATATAGGGTTAGAATATATTGAAAATCTTTAAAAAGTGTACAGGAGTTTAAGCAAAACTAAATAACCTTAAAATGAAGATCTTGAAAAATTCAGTTGCTCATTAATGCAAGTATGTAATGTAATAAACAAAGACACCAGAGTTGGCTAAGTAGATAGAAAGTGAATTGCCTTGGTTGGGAGAATGATACTAAATAATTAAATATAATATAAAAATATGAGTATTATGAATTGGGGCAATCCATATGATTGGACAGCTGTAGAGTGGTAAAGTGCCACATGGGGAGAAAGATTTATGTATATCGATCCTTACTTTTGGAGGTAGATGTGAATGATTATATATCTAGTTATTTTGGAGTGGCATTGGCATTAGCAACATCAATTATAGGAGCATCATGGGGTATATTTGTGACAGGCGTATCCTTGTTGGGATCGACTGTGAAAGCACCACGAATTAGATCGAAGAATTTGATTTCAGTCATTTTTTGTGAGGCTGTGGCCATCTATGGGGTGATTATGGCAATCATCATGATTGGTAAAGTACAAACCATTGAGTCATACCCTCAGGATCAAATGGCATAGTGTTATACAACAGCTTTGTTTGGTGGTTATTCCCTCTTTTGGACTGGTGTATCTGTTGGATTGTCGAATCTGATTTGTGGGTATTAAAATAATGTTAATCAACTTTAGTATTGCAGTTGGTGTTACAGGCTCAGGATGTGCCATTGCCGATGCTTAGACTCCAGAGACTTTTGTGAAAATTCTAGTGGTCGAAATCTTTGGATCTGCACTAGGATTGTTTGGTGTGATTGTTGGTATTATCCAATGTTCAGGAGCCTCCTTCCTCAAGGATTGTCTTTGAATTTTCACATTAAAACATATATATATAATATAGATAATGGTTTCATTTCTCATTGCATCAACTCTAAACTCGATCAATTAACCCTATTAACAATCATCATAAATAATACTAATTTAATTTTGTTGCAAAATTAATTCACATACATAGTATAATGATCTATTATCATACCCTTAAATAAACTTAAGCAAACCCATTCTACAATTGTAATATACAAAATTTGTGATGGCCAGCATCAATATCAATACTGTTAATATCGAACAACAGGGTTTCTGTCTATGCTGTAAATAACTAACTGCCAATGGAACTATCCTATAAATTTAGAATTTTAATGATTCTCTCTACACTCAACTTTAAGAAAACAGTTGGCGCAAATCAGGCCAATTATTCTACCATTCCAATCCCAAAAGTTGTTGCCAACAAATCGTCTGCAAAGTCCCTATTTGCCAATACGCTTCCCCTAAAAGGTGTTTAAAAGCATTGAGGTAATAGATTTTAATTACTCTAGTAAGTTGACTTAAGAATATTTCGATGTCGAACCAATTAAATAATCTATATTTAGCAATTTATTATAATACGTCGATATGTCCCGTCCTACTCCATAGACCTTATAAACTAAGTAGGCCTTCCAACACTATTTACTAACATTGGCAAAACGATTGAATTATACATCTATAACCAAATGTGGATTTAAAAATAATTTACATGATGAACTCAACAAACACGTTTAATCATTAAATAATGAGTTGCATATGGAAGTCAAAGTTGACAAAAAAAATTATTTACATTTTAAATGGCCCAGTGGCTTTGTAGCTTTGTTAAGAAAATCAAAAAGGAGTAGTTTAAATGTGATTACCAAACAAGCCACTTATGATGAAGAAGCACACCATTTATTCAATGAAAACTATGTTCAGTTTTCAAAGTAAAGTTACGAAAAAATGTTTTGTGATTCCCAATCTCAAATGATCAAATATTATGCTAATTCTCAACTGGCAGCTGTCAGCTTTGTCGAATTCAGATCGAACTCATTCCATAGATTGAGTTTTCATTACACACAACAAATCAAAGAAATTAATAGAATTGCTATAGATTATGAAATTAAATGGGCACAAGAATTAAATTTAACTAATTATTATTATGTCAAAAAAAGCAGGATTACAACAAATCAGGACTAAGCGATCAAGGACACTATTGATGAGAATTTTCCTATATTCAGAGGATCTAAAATGATTTAGATCAAATAACTAAGATCTGTTTATTAAAAGTATCTTATTGAACTACTTACTAAAATGAACTCAATTATGGGTCCATAATTATTTAAAGTTTTTATATTTAAATATGAATGATTATAAAAAGATAACATTTCAAGATTATTAACTTATTCTATTTTTAGTATTTATTAATTTTTATTGTTATTTACTTTATATGATAATCTATTTATTTTGATCTCTTTATTACACATTTTATAAGTACATGTGATTATAGTAAGTAGAATTACGTTACGATTTGTAAATAAGAATCAAATTGCATATCATATGAAACCATCAATCTATACTTTATATGGATTCAATTTATTTACTCAAGCTGATTTTTACTTTTCTTGTTGTTAAAGTGCGATTGATTTACTTGAAGAGTTGACTAACATTAAAATATATATTGTGTGTATTGATTTTAATGATTCTGAATGTTAAAAAATAATATGTTAATTATATAATCAATATATTTATTAATAATTACTTTGCTCCTTATGTTGATATTCAATTCACATTATTTAATTATCATAAATGTTACATCTATGAATAAATTAACAATATTGGGAGGTTTTTAAAAAAATACAATTATGTTAAGATTTTTTGTTAGATAAAGATATTAGATTGACAAATGTTTATTATAAGTCAAATTAATAGAATAAATTCTTTTTTTTATGTGAATATTAGTTATTGAATATTTTTGTTATTGTCAGTTATATAGATCAACTAATTTGATGAATTTAGAGGGGTAAGTGGGTTTGTACAGCCAGTATAGTGGATATTCTGTCAGTTTTCTGAAGATTTTGAAAGATGAGTAAGAGAATTAGATAATTTATGTGTTAATGAGTTCTTATTTAGTTTAATTTTAAATATGAGTGAAACAAAGGTATGTTAATGCTGGTAAGTAATTGACTTATATTTGAGCTTGGAAGAAGTTTTGGCTACTAATTATTTGCTTCATTCCCTCTATTGCGAGCGTAACATTATAAAATGCGAAATCTGTGATCAACGAATAGATTCGAATGAAAAGAATGCTCATATGGAGTCACACTAGAAAGTATGATTGAGTAGATGATTAGACTGAATGCTCTTATTGCTCATAAATGTTTGAAAAGAGTCTATTGGAAATGCATAAGATCAATTGTCCCAATAAGCCAGAGAAGTGTGGATTTTGCGATTTGATGATAAATCTGAGTGAGATGCCAAGACATTAAGCAAAGTGTGGTTCTAGAACTGAATAATGTTAAATTTGCAAAAAGCATATACAAAAAAGAGGTAAACATAAAACTTGATTTTCTAGAGTTCAACCTGCATACAAGTGTTTGTGGAGAAGGAGATTAAAAGGAAACTTCAAAGCGAAATCGATTAAAACGCATTACAAGTGAGTCTGGATCTGATGCATCAGTATAAGAAGTAAAGTAGATTCCAAAGAGAAAACCACAGAAATAGGTTAAATAGCAATCGAAATAAAAAGAGTAAATATTGACAGAATATAATGACGATGACGATAAGGATTTCTAATAGGCTTTGTAAATGAGTCTGAATTAAAAATGAATTAATAAAACTCAAGTTTGTGTATACGTTTTAGAGCAATAAGAGAACATCGGCATTTATCTCATCCCATTCATCGAACTCCGAAACCATAAAAATGGCGAAGTTCCAGCATACCCAGATTCTTTTCTTTCTCTTCAGTGAAACAATTTCCAAAATTGCCTGAAAGAATGAGAAGAAAAAGTTGTCATTGCAATCACTGTGGTAGTCTGACAACATTACAATATCGAAATATGAGTGTTCCATTCATCAAAAAGGTTTCACGTCTCAGGAAATAACCATCCATGAATAACAGTCGATTGTTGACAGCCCAAAATACAAGTAAGATGAGTATTAATTAGAAAAACTATTCAGAAAATATTCAGCTTCCAGACAAGACACTGTAGCCTATCCCTCTTCTTCTTAATTATTACTCACTACTCTTCGTAGAGCTTCTGCTAGAAGTACTGAGAAATTGATTGAGGATACCTAAATCCGTATCTTTGAACCACCTAAATCTTGTAGAAGCCATCTCTTGTCCAATCCTCAATCAGAAGAAATTAAAAGCATAACACTTCAAATTCCCAAGTCTCAAAGAATCATCAAAACACAACCTCAAGATAACCATAACATTAAACTACTTCATACAAGAAGCATGCCAAGGATCTATACAAGAAACTTTCTTAATAATTACTTAACTAAATATAAGAAAAAGAAAACCATTTTGCATTTATAAAAAAATTGACCAATTTTATAAATTTATTTATGAATTTTAGAAATCGCATCTTTAAAATCAAGATCTCATCAGTTATTACTCCATAATTGTAACTATTTCAAATTTATTCAAGAGTTGAGAAAGTTGCTGACTCACTAGATAAATGGTCCATTTACAAACCTGAATGCATTGCTCTTATCATTAATTCTCTAGGTGGATCTCTCATTCAAACTTAAAATCTAGCCAACCTCATAAAAAAGTATAGTCAAACTAATAAGTACTAATAATTTTATCGTAGAATTCCAATCTACTGTTTTGGAGAAGACATAGTAATCAAAAGCGCATTAGGATTATTGACTATTGGTGATAAGGCTTATGTGAGTTAATAAAATTAAAATTATAGATCCCTATGCTATTGTTGGGAATATGGGATATGCACAGCCTTTTTTTGATTTAAGAAAACTAGCCTCAAATTGGCATATTTATTAGAAACATATTGTAACAAATGAGAACATGAAACTTTTAAATCCATTGACTGAATTATCTGAAAAAAATAAAGAATGGGTAGAACAATAAATGAAGAACCAAGAAGCTGAATTAATCAATATGATTGAAATTAATAGGAAATTAGATAAATCGACATTTGAAGATAGAGTAAAAGAAGTTTATCATAATGGAATCGTTCAGCCAAATGTATTATTAAAACACGGCATAATCGACGGTTATATAGGCTTTGATACTATGAGTTAAGGAAAGAAAGTCCGTAAATTAATGTGATTAAATTATTATGAGTAATAATTAAAAAATCAAGTTTATATATTATAAGTATTCATCTAATATTATTGATTTTCAATATTATAAATAATTTATATAATAAATGGTTTATGCATGTGGATATAGTAATTATATATTAAACAATAAATGGTATAAATTCGATAATAATTACATTGTTATAATTTAATGTAATTGAAAAAATAAAAAGAGCAAACTTTGTATTTTTCAATGGAAATAAACAAAATTCAATTAATTTAAATTTAATCCGAGAAAGTCAATTTCAAATATAATGAAATATTAGAGAAATTTTCAGATTATTAAAAATAATTAAGAGATTTAATCAAATAAATCATAATTATAAAAACAAAAGATTTGCATATAGTAGTTTATATAATAAAAGATATCAAATGGAAATACAAGTACAGTTTTGTTTATTCTTAAACTATCATAATTCTACTTACTTACATATATTATTATAAATTAATTTTGATTCTTGCACTTACATTTAGATGTAATTTAAACAAAATGCTTAATTAATAGTTAAGTTGAAAATGGGGAATATATTAACATATCAATCTCACATTTATACATTAATTATATAACTAAATCATTTTTTTGATTTGAGAACTTTCTCATAGGTCGTTTAAGTTTCCTTTTTGAGAAAAGGCATAGATTTTTTTCGAGAAGCTTTAACAGTGGGGCTTGAAAATTAGGAAATGGGTCTAATAATACTTTTTAAATATAGCGATAGATGCGTACCTTATGTCAGCATTGAATATTTATTGTCCTAAATCAAGGGCTTAGCTCTTAGATGCTTTGACTCTATTGGCTGCATTCCTATTGGAAGAGACACAATTTTCCTTATTTTCATGGTCGATACTAAAATCAAAATTGATGGGTGTTGGTTGAATGGAAATGTTAAAGTTGTGGTAACCTAGCTTTTTTTGAGTAGTTTTCTTGCGACATTCTTCACAAACCAATTTGAGCTTTTCATCAATTAGTTTATTAACGAGTTTCTTGAGAGCCAATTGATCCATTAACGTAATTATTAATTAAAAAAATTAATTATAACAATCGCATGAGTCACAGCTCTATGGAGTAAAGGGTATAAGAGATTAAAGTAATTGTAGAATGGACAATTATTAGTGATGACAATCCAAATAGACGATAAGCGAAGTGGAAGAATAGACGTATTCGAGGGAGATGATCCTGAAATACTGGCACGAGATTTTTGCATTAAATATAGCCTAAATCAAAGAGTGGCACCATTACTTATAGATAATATTCAAAAGCAAATCTCAATAGCACACAAGGAACGCATGAACATGGTTCAATACGTAAGTAGTTGGAGTCTAATTTTTATTTAGTTATCTCAAAAGAAGTAGAACCAAAGAGCAACTGAGTAATCTAGTGAAATGCAAACTTAGCAACAAGGCTCTTCTCCGATTATTGCCTAATCTCAATAGTCTCCAATGAAACAAGAAAGCATAAGCTAAACTGTATATGACAGACTATATCAAGACGCTCATAATAAAAAGCTGAAAAGACAATTGCAATTATCTGAAAACAAGTCTAGTAGTTAGATTATGAAGTCTCAAGAGTCAGAAGTGAATTATGGTTTGATCCTCTATTAAAAGGGAATTCAAAAAAAAGAAGAGAAATTGCAAAAGGCTGAAAGTGCAAGAAAAGATTTACAAAAGTCTTAACTAGTTGAATGTACTCATAAACCTCAAATTAATTCTCTTTCATCTAAAATAGCCTAGCGTTCTCCTAAACCGGTTGGGGAACATTTAAATGAATTAGCAAAGGTAATACAGGAGAAAAGAGAGAATGCCTAAAATTATAAGTTGGAAATGGAATAACAAAGTTGCTCCTTTCATCCTTAAATTAATAGAGTGTAATCTAATCCAATTATATTTTAAGTTCTTCCTCAATAGTTGATGAGAAAAAGAAATAATCTTAAATTGCAATTCCCCATTACGAATCACTATATCAGGATATGGATGTGAAGCAACAAAAAATAAATGAATTAGACAGAAATTATTTTGCTTAGAAGCACACATTTCATCCTAAAATAGATTAAATATCTGAACAATTAGTTTAAGGTCTAAGTTTTGAAGAAAGAAGATAAAAGTTTAGAAATAAATCCAAAGAACGGAACTCTAGTGCTGATGAGAGCAATATGTTTAGACCCAGAACAGGTAGACCACCTGAGTAAAGGCCAGAAAATTTGTTTGATAATCTTTATAAAGATGCATAATTATTAGCCTAAAAAAGGGCAGCAATAGAAACTGTTAGTAAGGAGAAGATGATGACTTAATCGAAAGTGAGAGCAAGTTAAAAATCAGAATTTTTAACACAGTAAGCCGTGATTAATTCTCTTTCTAATATTTTCGATTAGATTGACAACGATAATGATGGTGAAATAGATGCAATCAGAATAAATTTAGGAAATCTGAATTAGACTGTTATTCAAATACTCTAGCCATTAATTTCTGAAATGGAAGAAGGTAGACATGTTCTTACAAAGAGTGAATTCATCGAATCAGCAATGAGATTAGTTTTCACGCTTTCAAACAAGGAAAAACATGATTTATTGAAAAAGCCTAGTGCTAAAAAGTCTAATGTTCCAACTTATTCTTTTCATGTGTAACATTTTAATTAATTTTTAGCCATCAATCAATTAAAGACCATAAAAAAGTTCTGGATCAAAAAACAGATGAATGCTCGCATTGTTTTATTTATTTGAGATTATTTAATTATATATAATGTAATTTTCCAATGGCTTTTCCAGATGTGTTGCCGATCTTATGAATTCATAAAATTAATTTAACTAAGTAATAAAATAGTACAAAAGATATCTCTTTATTATTTATTAATAATAATAATATTTAATAAATAAAATTTCCCAAGCAAACGTATCAGTTGATGTCATGGCTGTTAAAAATAGAAAGTTCTTCGCTTGTTTATACTCAAAATGGGGAATGAGATCAGTTAATTTTGTAACCTTTCATTTTTCACTATAACACATCGAGAAGTATCCAATAGTTGATTATTTCAATAAATATTTTAATTAAATTTTTGAAAGCGACATGAATTCCCTCAATATAGAGAACAACAAATTTATGAAGAGAGCAATTCAACGAAAATCCTAAAGAGAAATTAGTTTAACTCCAACAATCGTTTTTTCAAACAAAGAAATTGAAATAGATGACTTCGATTCTCCAACAACCTTAAATTTATAAATACCAATCTTTAGTCCGACAAAAATGATATTTTCTTTGCCTAAATCTGCTGGCACAATCAAATGATTTATCTCCTACATATCTTATATTATTCATTCAAATTTTTTGAAAGATAGACTATATTTTATTATGTGTAACTTTGGAATTAACCGGTGATCCTTCGTCAATGAAAGAATTTGAATTAATAAATTATAATAGAAATTAGCATAGAATGCAGTCTATATTATGGATCAATAGAAGATATATCCATTTCGAGAAATATAAATCATATTATCTAATTAATAAACAAATAATTTCTAAAAGCGAACTTCAAAAAAACAATTAATATTTTTTGCCATTATAGTCAATTATAAAAACAAAGTACATTAATAGAGTCAATTTTGTAAGGTTCAATTCATTATCTTTGACAATTTGATCAATTCAATATAAACCAAAGTTTCTTTTTCTAGAGGGATCTTAAGGTTATTCTCCAATTCATTTTGAATCCCTTGAGTTAAAAACCTGGCTATTTGCTGCTCTTAAAATGATAACTGAATATTAATGTAAATACATACTTAATGGTTCATAATAGATTATTTATATTATTATTCTTTTGAAATTGCCACCAACTCTGCTAAAAGACTAGCAATTTATTCAAAAGCTTATCTATTCTGTTTTGCTTGCAATTCCAATCTTTTAATGTGAGTCTGATATTTTTGGAAGGAAGGAATATTGTATCCTTTTGAATTAGGTCTGATAATTTTTAGATTGTCTTTTATTTGTTGTTCATAATACGCATTTATTTTTGAGATGCGATTTTGATGTTTGAATAAGATTGGCATCGTAGAAATATAATCCTTCAATAATAATTATATGCCATATTTGAACACTATGAATAGTCCTTCCAGATCATTTTGAAGTTATAATCTTTCTGCCAAATCGATCCAATATGACAAAGCTTCCTATCTCTTATATTTACAAGGACTTTTAACGACTGAGTAAATGATGTATTATGAGAAGGAGTTAATTCTTTTGAAATACTATATTAAAATATAATTTTACATATTTAAGACCTCCTCTAACAACTACATTTTTAATTTGTAAATCTGCGTAAAAGGTTTGATTAATGATGCTTAATATTTTGGCTACTTCTTCTGGGTGCCAAGGAAATATTTCGTTTTCCTTTAGCACAGGAAGAGGTTTAGAATTTTAACTCATTCCAACTCCTAAGTATGGTTTTGATTGTTGGTCTTCTGCAAATTTTGATTTGGAAATAGTTGATATGGTTTATTCTATGAAAGCAATAAAGATTTTATCGTTCTTCAACTCATTGGAGCGATATTGAAAGATGAAATTGAAAAATATGGGGATTGAATTCTGACATGAAACATAGTTTGTCATATCCATCTAGTTTTCGTTTTGGATCCATTTCCATATGAGATACAAAGAAAAAGTGAATAGGTTTGTAAAGTAATCTACAGTTAATACTATGCTTAATTTGATTTTTGAATCTTCATTTTGAATTTCTTTTTCTATTAATGAATTGAATGCACAGTCTTTGAAAAAAGTATCTAAGGTTAGACATTTTGATGTGAAATGTTCCAACCAATCTTCTTAGGATTTGAATACAAAAGTGAAGGATTGTTTAGCAGCTTCAGATAAGATGTCTAAATCTAAAATTTAAGTGTCTTTTTGTACCTAAACATTTTGAATAATTATGTTGCATACATTCATCTGGCAGAGTTCGAGAGGATTGTAAACTAGATGAAGAGCAAGCAGAATTGCATTAATGTTCTCGTCTCATATCCATAAAAGAGTCAGTGCCATCTGAAAATTGTGAATAAAAGCTAGCCGGTATTCTCTGGGTTTAAACATCATAAGTCTTTGCCTTTATAATTTCACTCTCTTCATTTTCGGGGCAAAAGAATAGTGAATTTTATTCCTACATTATTTCTTATTTGAGATGAATTTTATTAATAAAAATTAAATAAAGTTTCCACTTCATTTACAATACCTTAATATTGCAATGAATTTTATGATTACTAAATAATATCATATCCAACTGATAAAAACTTATTGGGAAGATGAGAATAACAAATTAACATTTCTATAAATAATAAGAATCAAAATTTGACTTTCTTTCTACACATGTCGATCTGCTTGGAATAGATTTCAGTTTTATCGCTAACACTGTCGTCATTTCGAATTTGATTTTAAATTATTTCATCCTTGTGTCTGATAATATCTTGCAATTTCGCAATCTCCTAATAGCATTTCTGTATCTCGCTTTGCATACTCTAATTGTAATGCTTCGGCTTATTAGGCTTTTTAATGTTACTCTTTAAAAGTTCATTCTCCTATCGTAAAAGCTTCACTTGGGTTTCTGCAATCTCCAACTAATTTTTGATGCTTTCAACTTACTTTTCAAGAGTCTACATTTCATTTATGGTTTCTCTACAATGATCACAATGTTCCATTAATTAAAAATTTATATATAAATATTATTAAATATAATAAAAGAAATCCCCCATAGCCATAAAAATAATCTGATAGAGAGACTCTCAACACAAATGGTTACTGTATAAATATAATTGCATTCAAAAATATCTTATTTATCTCTGTTCCTAACATCTAATTCAATAGATTAAACATTCATTAAATTTAAGTTTAAATAATCCCTCCTAATTAATGCAATTAAGAAGCGGCGTACTCAAAAAGCCCCCAACCAGAAATTATATTTCAGGCTATCAAATATTCTACGCAGAAAAATTACCTGAACTGAGAAAAGAAGGCAAATTCTAAATTGGAGATGCAGGTCACAAGATCTCAGAAATGTGGAGAGAATTAGAGGATGATGAGAGGTCGAAATATGAAGACTAGTTCAATGAGATGGAATCCAAATACAAAGAAGACTTGATATTGTATTACGGAGGAAATCTACATGACATAAAAAAATATAAGTCATTAATGGAAATTCCAGAAAAACCAAGAAAACCTGCTTCTGCCTGTTTAGTTTATATTGCAGAGCATAGAAAGGAATATTCCAATCAGAATCCAGATATGAACATGGCACAACTGACAAAGTCTTTGGCTGACAAATATGGGGGACTTCCAAATAAGGATAAAAAAAGATATGAAGATGATTTTCAAAAGAAGTTGGAATAATACCACAAGGATATCGAGATTTGGTAAAAGTATATATGCTGTTTTAATATTACTCTAGAAAATTTGCTTAGAAATCAGAAGAATTTGAAAAATTAATTGAAGAAAAATTCAAGCGATCGGCTTCAAAATAAGATTTGGAATATCAAGAACTACCACCTTATAAGAGAGGTCCAAGGAAAATGAAGGAGGAGGATGAAACAGCCCCATAGAAATCTGAGAAGAAGGAGGATAAAAAAGATGAAAAAGCCAAGTATAGCATATTTATTAATTCTAATGAAGCAAAAAAAGTAGTAAAAATAACAAGGATGAAGGCAAGGGTGCATAGAATAAAGGAGAGTCGAAGAAATATCTAGAAGTAGACCAAAAGGATGAACATAATAGAAGAAAATCAGGATAAAAAAAATAGTGAAATTACCACAATATTATTTTCCAAAATTTTCTGTTAAATTATATAAAATTTTAAGCAAGATTCTAAAAATGGATTCATAGAGGAATATCGAATATTGTAAATTAGATATAATATATAAATATTCATATCATACAGAGAGGCCTTGTAGACAGCTTTTGGTAAGAAGTTCAATTATTTCAATTTCTTATTCTTCTGGTAATGACGGCAGTCTTTCAAATTGAAATGCAATTAGATTATGTAAGTTCAAATGATTGTTTTTGATAATGCTTGTTGCTATTAATGGTCTAAATTAGTATTTGATCACTTGAGTGGCCGCTTTTGCAATAAATTTACAAAACATATAATAATATTTTAATTTGATAATCATTCGATTTATAAAAGCATATCCTCCACTTATATTTTTTTTTAATAAAATTCCAATCCATCTCCTTTGATTAATTAGAAATCAATCCCCACAGTGGATTCGGTTGGTCCTTAGACTAATTAGATGGCCATTTCAAATTCTTCATTATTTAATAAATACCAGTAATGAATCTAGAATAAAAATCAAAGAGTTACTTTATATTTTTGATTATCTACAAAATTAATCTTGTTGGCGAATTTGTCCTTGTTTTCAATAAGCTTAACAAATATTAGATGAGGTTCAAATGGAAGTATTACATCTGTCTATTTAAATCTTTTTAATTCTCGTTTTAATGTTACATCAATAGTTAAGTCGTCCTCTCCTCTATTAAAATTTCCAATCCCAACAGTCACTAGATTAGAGTTGGATCACATACATTGTTAATTTTGGTCTGCTGCCTATAATTTTTATTTGTCAAGCATTTTCTATAAGTTTTCTTTATTTTGTTAGGATTGAATTTTTAATTTACGTGCATTTAGTAATTTGATCACAAGATCATTACTGATGGTGGCTCCTTGGTACCAAGAAGTGCTGATAATTTCAGAAAGAGTTGGTCTCTATAAGGGATCAAAGGCAAGCATGGAATTAATGAGAGTTTTGAGGTCATTTGAGAACCTTGGTATTCCAGACTTCTCCTTGTAAGCCCAAAATTGATCAAACCGATTGGTGCATATTAGATTATAAATTTAATCTTTAATATTTGCTTACTTGAATGGCAATTGAGCAGTCACCATTAGAAATAAAATAACACCAGCTGCAAATAAATCAACACATTATCCTACATACTTTTGTCTAACTAAAATTTCCGGAGCCATATAACTGATAGTTCCCTTAAATGAGGCTAGGACTCCATGTCCATAATTGCCTCCAACAAATGTAGCAAATCCTAGATCGGATACCTTCAATTAGCCATCTTAAAATAAAATGTTTTCTGGTTTTAGATCTCTATGAGCTAGACCTTAACCATGTAAATATTGCAGCACATCAATGAGTTGATGGAATAAGGTTCTAGCAGTTTCTTCCTTGAATGGCCCAGTCTATGATAGTTATTCAAACAATTCTCCATCTTTCATATAATCGTAAACCAAACAAGATTTAATCACCTTCTAACCATTTCTTTTAGTGTATTCCTCATTCACATGAAAATTTAATAACGTTATCAAATTTTTATGATTTAACCCCCTATGTATTTAAATTTCTTTTTCAATATCCTTTGAAAATTAAACAAATTTTAATGCCACTTCTTTATCTCCATCTAAACCTAATTTGACTCTACAGAATAGCATAATTAATTACTTTCCTTGCCCTCCTTTGCCAATGGTTTATTTGACTATGTAGTTAGCATATTGAGCATAAGATTTTTCTATTTCCATTTATAATTTATAAAAGAAATTATTTATAAAGTCAATATAAAACTAGCAGATATATTTTATTTTTATATTGTTTTATGATACAAAAATAAATAATTTATCAGAAATACTTTATTTGAAATAACAATTACTTATAAGTAATAATTACAAATAGACTGGCTATTGAATAGTTTAATACATTCAATATAATAATTCCCAAAAATCTATATATTCTAAAATAATAGAGTAAAATATATGATCTATAAGCTGCTAGCTTATTATCAATAGTATGAGTATTATGAAATCAATTTCTTAATTAATAATAAAATGTATCATAATAATTCAAAATTTTACAGGATTTTTCTTACTCTAAATAGCCTCGAATTTCTCTTTTACTCTTAATCTATCTTGCCCACTCAATTCCTCTAACCCTGTCAATTCAATATCAGTAACTCCCCATAAGTTGGCTTTGGTGAAACATTTCTCGTGGTACCATTGGATGTTTGTATAACCTCCTTAAATAAACTAATATCAAATACCTCCCTTCTTCACGTAATACCCTATCCTTATAGTATTTTCAGCAATCTTCTCATAACAATTTCTACAGCAAGACCTATTGCTTGGAGAATAAGTGACTTGTATTAATGGCATAAATATTAAATAATTATTCTATGAGAAATACGAACCTTTAAATCTAAAAATATTAAATTGATAAATAATTTTAAAGAGGATAATCTCAAATCTTTTTATACCACTCATTAATCAGTTGTTTTTCTTCTAAGTATCAGTTGTAGATGCCCTCTCCTTCATCCATTAAGGAGCAATGAACTAAATTAATAATTCCATAATCTTACCTTAATCATTACCCAATTGAATAACCAACGTGGCGCGAATAGATAGAATTCAGCTTATATCTCATGATTCCAATGTCCATTTGTATTCCATCCCATTCTCTTCAAGAGTCCATCAGCACAATCTGAAGGGGTGATGGTCATCAAATCTGGTTTCCTATTAAATGTCATGTTGGTTGAGACCTCAGAGGGTCTTAAAGCAAAGACTTCCAATTCAGGATATTCAGCACTCAATGTAGATGTCAAATATTCCCCATAGGATTTACTTGCACTATATACATTGAAATAGGGCGTTGGGATCTATCCTGCCAGAGATGTCACATTTACTATGGCAGATTTATGTGATCTCCTTCTTAGCAGTTGTGGAATGAATCTTTTACATAGCATAGTCACTGGTAAGCAATTCACTATAATGGTTTTGTAGATTTCTTCATCTGAGATCAAATGAAAACGATTAAAAGCATCTGCACCAACATTGTTTATGACTATACTCACGTCTCTCTCGCCTACTTCATCCATTATTTTGTCAAACAATTTAATGTCCATAGATTGAGCAAAATCGGCAACTATGATGTGTGATTCAGTTTGTAATTATTGTGCCACTGCCTCTAATTTTGAACGTGTTCTAGCAACCAAGATTATTTTGAATCCCTTCTATGAAAATTTCATTGCCAATTATTTTCCTATTCCATCTGATGCCCCTGTTATGCATACCCAAGAGCCATTCCCGTATTTTTTAAGGTTGGTACTTGGTCTCATCAATTTCCATATAAACCAGAGCATTTTTGTGCATTTGAGCAAGCCAAGTATACCTAGTATATAAAGTAGAGTTTGGAATTTTGGATAAGCCTTAATATATTCCGAAAACATAAATAATTATATCAATTTTTAATAATTTAGCTGTTAAAAAGTGCCAATGGATTTATTGCATATTCATCATCGCTTAACACTATTGCATAACAAGCTCATCTCTGCATTAGACGAAGACACCTTCTTGGGAACATCCCATTTTGGTTCCCTAGAAAACTCAGAAATAGTTATTAACAGAACTAAAAGCAAGAAAAATCGCAATAAAAATAAAAGGTGAATATATGAAAACATATATCTATTTTTAATTATATATTTACTTTGCTTTTTGACTCTATGAACATATCTATCAATAATAAAATGAACTAAATAATTGAATACAAAATTTAGTTATTTTTTAAGTAACACATTTTATGTTGATGAAGAAGTGGAAAATTTGCATAGGCATTACTAGAATCATCAAGTAAATAAAATTAGATTATAACAACCTTAATAACATTAGTAAAATATTGCCAATTTTAAGGTAAAATAAATATAATAATATTAAAGAAAGTTAAAACTACTTAATAGTATGATTAAAAAATAGGAGAACTATAGTAGGAGCAGTCAAATTAAGTTAGAATCAATATTAAAATACATACTCCAGTCTAATTCTATTTTGCCAATTAACAATTTCGATTAAATTTATTATATTTGATGGTCTCTAAGTATTCTAGATTTATCATTTTAAATTTCATCTGAACTTTATCCAAAAAGTCTAATCCTATTGATACTTGTGACTCTGACGACACAAATGAGATCATTGTGTTACAATTATCATTTAATTAATCTTAAAATTCATTTTCGTTTATTATATGTTATCAGAAACTAGTAAGGAAGTTTAAAAGGATTAAAATGTCGTACCACAATTAAATCAAACCCCAAGTAGTACATATTTTGTTTACAATTGTTACATTCCAGTAGTGTAAGATTACATGAGTCAGCCTCCTGCTCTATAGGTTAGGAACTCAAGTAAGAAAAAAGAGTTTATAATTAAGGCGAGTCTTTTCCTCAGTTAATAAAAAACAATGATAGTATTCAGTTGTCTCATTTGGCTCCTGGAGTTTCGATTCCAAGTTTTCAATTTGGGGCCTCTGCTCCTTTTATTTCCCCTGATGATGTTATGAGAAATGTGTAGCCTGCATAGAATCATTTTGCATCGTTTATCTTGAATGAGTAGTTGAAGACACAGAATCAACCGACCAAAAATAGAATAATCGAAGGGACTCAAACCCTTTGTGACATAGAGATCGTACTAATTTCGCGATATTTTGACATGAAGGCGCATGTATTGTGATTTATATAACAGGAAGGTATTTTGTCCTCCAAATAACAAGTACGCTCTTAAGGAAGACACCAATATTTCGAATGCTGAATGGCTGAAGGATCGAATGTTGTTTCGCTATAAAAAACCTGTACGATATTTCTTTTATAAATCAGATCAAGGAGTCATTTTCAGATATGATTGACTAATTGGAGAAGGAAGGGGAAATCAATTTTAAGAACATGATTCACCCAGTAAAATTTGCTTAAGGAGGATTCGATAATGTAGAGAGACAGGTGCCCAAATCGGTGAAGAGTGAGAAGCCATTTGCAGTGTTTATATTTGAGATTCAACAATTAATTTCCTAGTTCTTGTTCACTAAATATTGAAATTTATAAAAATATACTAAATTTTATATGTGTCATTAAATTGAAGATCTGCATGTTGGACAAGTAGTATGCAACAACACCCATTTTATGAGACATTCCTTATGGAAAATGTGAGAAGGATGACATTGCAATCCTACTAATAATTGATCTTAGAGTAATTTCTCTCTGCAAATTATGCAGTCCACATTCTCCTCCAAATTGATTGATCTTTCAGGAGACAATTGCAATTTCCGAATTAATTCTCGATGGTTCCTCTCTTCTAATTGTTGTTGCTCCATTTACAAGTACCTACTCAAAGCGTTATAATAAGGATTAGGGACCACGTCATTTAAGTCATAGAATCTCATGTCAAATCTGGACTCATATGATTCCAAATGATCCAATGAAACTCTGTTCGAATACTTTTTGACTGCATAATAAATGTATATCAGTAACGAAATCACAAAACAGATAGTATCATTAACTAGGTAAACTTCAATTTTGTAAATTGATTCCTATATGTATTTGAAGTAGTTTTTGAGATTGAACATCAAACAAACTATTACACAAGCAAATGACGATAAATAGATGATGGCCTTCAGAGTCTTATTCAAGCATGATTCATAGAAAAAGAGCTTGTAGTACAACATGTAGGCATTTTAGTAACAACTTAAATGGCGTTAGTTCACTTTCTTTATCATTTTTAGTAGAATTAAGTGATAGAGTTGCTTGAGAATCATGGTTCCACAATAGATGATGTATAGATAGATCACTAAGACGGTCTCACTCTCTGATTAATCAATAAAACTAGCAATCACTGCTAATTTTATTTTATAATACATCAGCAAAATTATGGTCATTTTCAATGTGTTCTTTTTTGTCTCAATGAACCCTAAGACTATCTTATGGAATTACTTGGCAAGTTGATGTATTGGTATCCTGCTTTGGTTTTTAAGATTGAACATTCACAATTCCCTGGACTTTGACGGAAGCAAGAATGTATGCAGGCAATCAAATACAGAACCATATGCAATATGTAAGATATTATTAACAATGGATATATCTTGCTGTTGGTATGCAAAATGAATAGGAATTGGCTGAACCAAAAACTCCAAATGAACGAACTGTACATCAAGACGTTTATCAAATCGAATTTCTCCTGAAATTTAAACTCCTCCAAGAATTCATATACATTCTTTTCATAGGTAAGACACAACAATTTCAAATTCTCTTTTGGGACATTCAGAATTTCTATGTTCGCATTTTTCAAATCCAAATAAATTGCCAAATACAATATCAAAGTGAGCAAATGCGAAAACCATTTACATAACTCTATTCCCACCATTTTTGGATCAATCAAACAACTCAAACTAGTTATGGTTGTCAGAAGCAATAAAATTGAAGATGCTATTAGCAGGTACTTAATTTTTAATTAAGATGCTTTTATCAATTTGACATAATGTTCTTTTAAGTCTTCAATCGATCCATGACGATTCGTGTTAACATGTTATTAGTATTAACTCAACATCCGTTGTTCCTCATATGAGCATTCTTACTCCGAATTCATTTAATATAATTAAAATTTTTCATAATGATCATAATCCTTAATCAAAAAATTCTCTTTAAACTCTCCTCATTTAAATTCTGCGAAATTTTTTCAAAATTCCACTCAAAATCAATTTTCTTATAAACTTTCTATCCTTCCTACACACATCAATTAAACATGAATCCTTTCATCATTTATATTGCCTATTAGACTATTACCCTTATGTATTAACTAACTCTAATTAACTAAATAACAATTTTGAGATTATTCTAATACCGTCATTAGTTCTTATTAATCTCATTTCTTATTGATTACCGACCATATTACATCGGTATTTTGATAATTATCAACCCATAATGAGAAGGTGATAATTTAATCAGAATAAGTTCCACAAATATTTGAGTGTTAATTGATATTCTGATTCTCTTTTCAAATATTGAACTAAACTCTAAATTCATACTATATTATTGCTGATTATTTCATAAAATATTATCAATATCTAATATTTCGATTATGTTTCATCAAAATACATTATTATAATTTAATGCTTATAAGATAATTTTATTTTATTTTTAAAATTTCATACAAACTTAGCTTCTCTATCCAAAAAAAAGTGCTTTGTTTATTTTAAATTTAATTTTGAAAATATATTTACTCCAATCTCAATAATAATAAAATGACAACAAGATATTAATTATTTATTAGACTACTTGATTGTAATGTAATAATAGGTTAATTTTGTTAACTGAAATAGTGTTAAGAAATGATTAATAGATAGAATTTATTGTAATTCGTGTGGATAAGAACAATGTGGATTGGATTTAGAAATAATACTTATTATTTTTTATTAATCACTTATAATCATTTAGGGAAGTCTTTTTAATAGATTCCTCTTGATTACTCAATTTCTTTGATATTGTTGACATTATAGTAAATATTCATGATGTTGTGATATTATCCAAAGTCTAAGGCGAATCTAGTCTAAGCAGAATCAACTTGACAATAGATCAAGATGTCTGCTAATGTCAACTAGTCACCGACACTGAATCTACCTCTTGTTCTTGAAATACTCTTTTCTAGATTGCTGATTCCCAGCATGTTCCAGTGGGTCCATTGATCTTTCCATTCCAATTATTTCTCTGAGTGCGAATTAATGTATTGTTAAATGCCCAAATGTTGAAAGGGTTGGATTGATGAATTGATGTATTCTGCGATAGCTCTGTAAATTTATACTAAAAATAAATACCTAACTTGGGCCCTTTGAATCTTGTTTTTGGGCAAGATTGGTTTTTCAGGATGCACCTCCTCCAAGTATTCCGCTATGGCGACACTCTCTATCAAGGAGTGACCCTCTGGAGTGACCAAAGCAGGAATTATTTGACGAGGGTGTATTTTTTTATACTCTTCAGACAATTGTTCTTTCTTAAGGAAGTTGACTGAAACTTGGGTGTAGGGAATCTTCTTATAGTTGAGAATGCTCCTTATACGCTAGGTACAGGAGGACATGGCAAATCCATATAATGTATAAGACATAAATTAATTAATGAGTTTATCTGATCTATTAGTGGATTATGGTGGGAGTGGCAATTCCTAATTTGGTAAGTGTTCTGTATAATCTCCTTAGATGACCATGTAAAAAAGCAATTTACTGGGCCAGCCAAATTTGCCACAAAAATTGATCCGCTTCAAGTTTTGGATAATACAATAAAACCACCATCTTTGACGAGTTTTCATAAGGAAACGGATAACATTCACCCATCGCCAAACTCGGGGATGATTTAGTTTTCCCCCAAAACCTCTATAAATGAAGAAAAGAATTTGATGAATCCTTAAAATAAGGAATAACTCAAAGATTTTGTTCAGACCAATTTGATCAACCAATAGAAAGAAGGCATCAACAATTTTATCAAACTCGTATTGGCCAAAAGCTACTTCAACCGTTTTGTTGAAAATATGCTATAAAAATCTTATGTTAAAAAATTGTCCCATTTCAACCTCTATCAAAACACTATGATGGACGATCTTAGATATATTGACTCTAAACACAAGATTCACAAGAATTTGATTGGCAAAATATGCAAGAAACTTAGGTTTGTGCCAATCTTAGATCAAAGCAGCTATTTAGTCATAGGATGGCAATTGCTGCACATTTTGACCATAATCATTGTATTCTTTTGGACTCCCTTCAATATCTCCTTCGGAATCACATTCGATTAGGTTGTATTTGGAACATTGACAGTGAGAGAAGTTGAATACTATTTTCTGTTTTCCATTGTCGTTGACGCATTTATTGTCATAAACACTTCATATATAGAAAAAGGAATCATCATCAAACAGAGAGGCAAAATATTTATAAATTATGTTAATACACAAGGGATTTACGATTTAGTAAATGATATCTTATAAACAAGTGTTCATTCGCATCAATGCTAGTTGCTCAACAATTTAATGTGGACAGCTCAAATGAGAAAATTGGGTGGCAATTGATTCCTTATATGATTTACTATTGCAGTAGACAGTTTAAATTACAAGCCAGAGTGCATAAATTAGAAGAGTAATCTTTTAAATAATCTTATATATAGGTTTTTCAATTTTTCAGGTTGGGTACAGGACCTTATTGAATTAATCAAACTCTTATTTATGGTGGTTTATGTGGGTCATCTCTTTGCTTGTTTATGGCATGGAGTGGCTTTCTATTAAATAGGAATTAGAAAAACTTGGCTTGAAACCTACGATGTTGCCAATTCAGACATATTTACAAAATACAATTATGCATTTTATTGGTCTGTCCAAACTATGATTACAGTTGGATATGGAGATCTAACACCTCAGAATAATTATGAAAGATTATGTGCCAATTTGAGTATGTTTTTAGCCTGTGGTGTATTTGCCTTTTCGTTCAATAGTATTGGTCTTATGTTAAGCAATCTAAATTCCAGATAAGTGCTCTACAAACGTAGTACTAATCTATTGAATTCTTATTTAACTAAAAACCAAATTAAAGTTGAGTTGCAATCCAGAATTAGGAATTATTACGACTACATCTTTCAAGAAGAACAAGAAATAAATGATGAGGAAGTCTCACAAATAACAACCAAATTGTCTAGCTCTCTCTAAGAAGAACTAAATTTTGAAATAAGATTCAATGTAATGAAGACAAACAAAGTATTAACAAAGTTCTCCTAGAAAACACTCAGACAACTGTCTTTGGTCATCGAAGAAGTAAGGTATTCGCCAGAGGATTAAATCTTACTATAAGGCACTCAAGATGATTGCTCTCTGTATATAATCACAAAAGGAACAATATCCGTCTTATTCCAAGATGATCCTCAAGGTCGGAATACAAGGGTTCTCTCTTACTTGGAGAAGGGGGAATCATTTGGTGAATACTCATTTTTTACAGGACTCAATAGATGTGCATCTGCAAAAAGCATAGGCTTTTCAAGAGCATACAAAATACCCAGATAATCTTTATTAACTGTTCTATAAACTAATTAAATTGATTTAGTATAATATTAGAAATAAATTTAGGAACGCTTTTGCGAAGTGAGAGATTCCATTTTGTTAGGAGAAAACTATCAACCTGCCAAATTAAGTTGTTATTCTTGCAAAAAGTTTAATCATTTAATTAAGGATTGTCCAGTTCTACATTATGTGGCTGACAAAGAGAGAGTGATTAAAAAGGAGAACTATCCCTTCCAATAGGACAGAAATGTAGTTTACAAGAGGAAAAGATCTGATCGCAATTATTATGCAACTCTTTTGGAGATGAAAAAAACCATTGCCTATGTCAGAGACTTCCAAACAAGAGAAAATTAAGCTGACAATATCACAGTTATTGATGAGGACTTGGATGTTTCTTATGAAGATAATGATGGGTCACCCAATGAACAAGATTATAGTAAGACATGATCATTCTATCAATTAGCCTCTCTCTCCAAAAGTTACTCCAAAGTTTCAAGACAGCACTCTTAAAATAGATCCTATTCTCAATATGAAAATAATAACAACAACAAAAATCTACAACCTATTTAAGAAAGTGATGACTCAATTGATAGTCCCAGTCCTAATAAGAGGAGGAATATGCAAGTTAAATAAACACTATAAACTGCTGGATTTGGAGCTCAAGATTCCTTCTAAAACAAAATAAGAAATGATGATTTCGATCCAAATATTTCTAGTTTTGGAAATGCTACTCCTTCCATCAAAGATGAAAATAGATTCACTACTAAAAATGATTCACTTTGTTTACCAGGTCCAATTGATGTCCCAGGAAGGGTGACCAAAAAAAGAATCACCTTAGTTAGAAAATAAAAAAGGGAAGAATCCTATAAGCCATTTTCATCCTAAACTAAAGTGGATGTTAATTAAGAGAGAGAAAAGTCTTAAACAAGAAAGTCTAAAATCAAGGATCCTTTTGTTGATATCCCTGTCACTCCTTCTATTCAATCTGTAGATCACAAAAGGGACTCAGTTGACAGGATTAATGATCACAGGGATTAAAAGAGGAAAAGCACGAAAACTAAGACGAACAGGAGTAGAACTGCTAAAACTCATAAAACAACTAAATTAATTCCTGAAACTCCTACCTAAGAGATTTCAATTCCTGTATTCGAGAGACAACCTGTGTCTATGGAATTGGAAGATTTTGAAGTATTAAAGAATTTTTCAAATTATTTCAGTTGGAATAATGCTAAAGTAGTTGTTGCAAGAACAATGAGGGTTTTATTGAAGAATCTTGAAAAAAGGAGATATTATCTTAATTAATTTTCATTTTATACCTTCAACTCATTGGCAATCACTAAGATCACAAGAATCAAACGAAAACTTAAATTAATGTAATTGATATTTACATCTACAATATTTTTAGAGATGATCCACCTTAAGATGAGAAAAGAGATAAGAAAAATATTCATCCACTTAACAAGACTATGAAAGGCAGAAGAGAAAGTAAAAGAAGCACCTAAACTGATGACATTTCTGGGTTGTTTTAGAAGAAACCATAATTTGGAACTCAAGTCTAATTACTCTAAGGAATTTCTTTTTCCAGATTTAGCCGAATTGAATCTGACTTGAGATGAATAAAGTTATGTTCTCTAATTATAATTAACCATAATAATAATAATACTACATTGTTAATAAAAAATGCTTTAATTTTTTTATATTAACAAATTTCGGATTAATACTAATGGAAGACGTATGAACATCTATATCTCCATAGGACTTACATTTTAAGATTCAGATGTAGGAGATGCCATCAGCTCCATCCAAACCATTAATTTAAACATCAACAGACGAGCCAACTAAACTGTCTGTAGCTTCAACTTCGGAATCGATTCCGCTTTAAACATCAAACTATGATTTGAATCATGCATCACATCCGAAAGCCTGCATTTTTACATTTTTGTTCAAAGCACTTGCATTAATATTTTATCTCATATTTGGTGATAGCATTTGGTCATTTATATTGGTGATAGTCTTTTCAGCATTTGATTTTTGGACTGTCAAGAATATAACTGGAAGGTAATTGATTTCATCCAAATTTAAGATTGTTGGTTGGGTTAAAGTGGGAGAATATAATTTTGGAAGATGGATCTTCAAAATGGGAATTCTACTCTATGCCAAACAAATAGGTGAATGCAGTGGACAAAACCTTCTTTTGGACAGCCCAATTAGGATTTACTTTGGCTTGGGCAATATTTACATTCTCAAACATGATCTCATTTACGTTGATGAAAGTATTTATGCTTTGTAATTAAATTAGTTTGTAATAGACGTAATCGGATTGTCATTATGTTGGACAAATTTGTTTGGTTACTATAAATGTAATGGGGATCATAAAAAGAAAATGAAAGATTTGCAAGGTGACATTACAAGCAAAGTAGTTACTTAATTTGTAGGATAAATGATGTCGAAATGAAACAATTATATGTATAATTATAATTATTATTGCTCTAAAGAAGTGTATCTCTATTGAATAATGATCCTAATATTGATCTTTATCTTTGCTTATTTCATTTATATTGTGATAAATGATGATAGTGTTTCACATGATAAAAAAGATTATTCTTAAATAAATAATAATGAAGAAGTAAACCATTTATGAAGTAGACATAAAAATCATTCGTTTTTTACTTTTTTTTCAATGAAATCGCTTAAATCACTATCCTCCTCATCATCACTATCAGACTCTTCCTCCTCATTGCTATCGTCTGAACAAAGTGCCGATTCTTCATCTTCTTAACTCACTTCCTCTTATTCCATATTTATTTGAGTTTCAACTTCAAATTGCTTCTTTTCTTATTTGGGCTCAACATAAATCTATCCATATTTATCCTTTTCATCTAAGAGTTTCAACCTTGGTAATATTTCAAAAGCGTATTTTCGAATATCTGAATCCTTTTAAATCACAAATAAAGGAATACTGGTTTGTTTATGCCGTTCATAATGTTGAGAGTCTCTAATTTGGTCAAAGGTTTCAGAGCGTCTAAGTCTCTCAATTCTCTTAAAAAATTCCCTCCTGCAATTAATACTTCAAGATTGGGAAATGTCTTGGCAATTTATTGTAAGGTCTTTGAAGTTGTAAAGTTGTCCAAATACTCAAGTTGAGTGACAGAACACATTTGTTACAAATTTTCAAGAGATCTGATACCACATTAATTTAAACTAAGAATCTCCAGATTTGTACATTTATGAAGTTCAGAAACAAAATCCTCTGGGAGTTTGTTGAGTTAGAGATTGTTGAATCTTAGTTGCTTAATTTCTGAGTATGGTTATGTTCCAATTTATTTTTTCAATTTTTACTACCAGCTCATTTAGTTATTATTAATTTGGAAAAATTGATTTTTGGTCATATTTATGTATATTGAAAATTTCAAAATTTGCCTTAGTTTGAAATCAAACTAAGAATTTCATCTCCACAAGTTTCATCATATCTTTGTTCTTATTTTATGGCTGTTAATGCCTAAATAAGTTGAGTTATTTGATGCTCAGTGAGATTGAGTTCCTGGATTTACTCATCACTCATCTACATAAGCCTCTTCTCTTATATTTTGAAACCTTAGAGAATCTTATAGATATACTCTCCCTAAAAATTGATGTAAAATTAATACTTCTTGTAACTTCAAAATTTCTTCATAGAGTTTTTTCGAATAAGTAAGATAAGAATTAGTTTGTACATTATTTTGTATTTTCATAGTGTAATTGCTACCCATTAACTATTTTTGGTCTGGAGTAACAGGAGCAGTGCGAGGCTTTTTTTGAGATTAATATTGTTGTTATTAACTATTGAGTTTCTTCTTTTGTGTTTTGTAACCATCTGAAAAATCAGAACCTCTTCTAGATTGAGAATCAGAAGTTTTAGTGTTGGTGAGTGACTATTAACAAAAGGGTTATCCTATTTCCATCTTCTCCCTGTTCTAGTAATCTTAAGGAATATAATTGGGTATGATAGGCCCCGAATAATTTGAGGTGTTTTTGTAGGGCTGTCTTTTCGCTTCTAGATGAATGTTGGGTTCTTCAATAACCCAAGAGTTTTCTGCAACTTACTTGCGCACCCTAAATGCACACTTTATATTTACCTTTTCTCCTATTCAGAATGAAAGAAAGCACATTCTCCTTATTTCTTCGAACAGCTCTACTATGTACAAGGCTTAGTTTTATAGATCAAAGGGTGGTATTCGTACTCCTTCCATCCATGACAATATTGGCAGGCTTCTTAATCTGGACATCCTCCCTTGTCATAATTTAAAATTTGATTTGTTTTGTTCCAATGAGGACATTCTTTTGGCTGCAATATTTTTGGATCTCTTCTAAAATCCTAAGCATTGTGAGCATATACACAAGATGCTCTATCATGACTATCACGTTAAAAATAATTAAATTTACTTGACCGTATGAGGACACCACACTGTTTTATATTGATACAGCCAAAAATTTTTATCTTAAACCATTCCATCCAATTTTACTGGGATAATTAACTCTTGCTCCGAATGAGCAAATGAGCAGTAAACCCCATATTCACAATCCTTTAAATGAGTACAATATTTTGTTTTATATCGATTTGGGTGATAGACTTGCTCAACCTTATTGTGAGACCATTAGCACTAATCTCCTCTTGGGCATTTATTTGCTTATGGACACAATTAGCATCTATAAATAAAAAAAATAATTGTTATTCCTATTTACTAGTATGATTGCTCCTTAAGATCGCGTCTTCGGTCAGATTCATCATGAAAAAAAGGACAAAACTTTTTTTAATCGATTTGATGTTAACTCTCACACTTAAGGGTTTTAAATTGTTGATGGTCGATATGCACTCTTACTTGACAATTTTGATTGTAGGCATTCAAATTTGTGAGTGATGAATCATGGGAACGGACTCGTCTGCTGCAAAGCATTCGTTAATAATCTATATATTATATTTATCAATCATTGTATAATAACTTTTTATAAACCCCTTTTCATCATAATAATATATATCTGATAAAGAAGAAATATCACTCATACTTTAATAATAAATGAATTTTTCGAATGGAATAGAAAATCAAAAATTAGATAATTTAAAGATAACGAAATACAGAGAAATAATTTATTATCTAAGAAGTGAAATATCAATTACATTAAAATCTTATTTTATAGTCTAATTCTGAATTACGCTAAAATAAAAAAATACCTTCTCTTATGATAATGAAGGCTAACTAATTAAGAGGAAATCTCATTAATAATATTAATTAAGCGTATTATTATACATTCTCTATGGTTTATTTTAAGATTTATTAGTAAAGTGCCTAAAGTTGAGAGATTAAAAACTTGAAATTTAAAGAGTGCAAAAATAAAGATTGATATTTTTTTGATGTTTTTTGTTATATCTTAAATGATTTGCTCTTTAATCATAAAATGAGTGTTTCACTGATTTCAATTTTTTAAAAATTAACTTTTATATCTAAATATTGTGTGCTGTAAGTTTGGAGTTAAAAATTTGAAAATGAACATACCATTGCAACAAATAAAATATTCCAATAGTTTAGTTATTTTGAATCAAGAATGCTGATTGAATATCAAGTTTGAAAAAGAGACTATTAGGTACAAAAATAATGTAAAATCCTCTTGAAAGGACTCAGGACTAAATTCACATTTTAAAAGGTTATAATTAATCTTCCTAAGATCTTCATCTTTCATTTATCTTCTGAAAAATTTAATATAAAATAAATAGTTTGCCTTTTATAATAGAGTATTTAATTGTTTAATCTTTCATCAATACTGTGCAGAACTTTACAGCTTGCTTACAGTCTACAGGACGGAGTAGTTACTATTATCTTTTTTTATTTTTTCTATTCCTCTGAACCATCGAACTTATTGGAATCGTTTATTTTGGCAGCCTTTTACTTTTAAATAAATTTGAACATATTGTGGTTCCTATCCCAAAGAAGATATTCTTTGTATATTTTTTCTCCTCGCTTTTAATGCACAGTTTTCGTCTATATCTTTTAATAGTTAAGCCTCTACTTTAATCACTTTTAACCAAATTAGCATTTGCATTCTAACTTTGCAAATATGATAATCTCAATTCATTACACATCTAGTTATTCACAGTAGTTGCTGATTATTATTGAGCTAGGTTTTTAAATGTCCTTGTAATTAAGGGGCTATGAATGATGAACTTTATCAAATTCATCTATGCAACTCAGAATCAAATAATTTTATTGTTTGCCATTAAGAGTTGTTTTTTATCTGTTTAGGTCTTGAAATGTAAGAATATCAATATCAACAGTTTCAGTTTAATTTCTTTTTGCAGATGATAAAATCTCTAGAAAGATAGGATATAATTTTAATTCTCAGTTTAGAAGTTATAACTCAAGATAGAATGTTTAAAGTTTGCAATCCAAGAATCTCCTGATTATTTGATTCAACATTAATAGTTCACATTTCATTATTTGCATTAAAATTTTTGATGTAAGTGATTTATCAAGGAAGTTTCTTTCAACATTTTTTTTTCAAGGAGATCTTCCATTTTTTAATTTTTTTTAATTAGTAATTATCTGATTCTAAATTCATTAAGAAAATAGTTTCTTAATCTAATATCTACTAGATTTACGACCTTTGTAATTAATTAGTCTATTATATTGTTGCTTGTAAGTATATTAATAATAAAATTATATTTTAGATGATTAATTTAAAATAATTATTATACGGAGTAAATGTTTGATAATTAATTTAGCAAAGGATTTTATTCTGTGAATTCTACAATTCAAGAAGGATATGCGTATGCAATCTCTTCAAAATGGTACTGGTTTATATTAATTTTCAGGTTCAGAAATTTTAAGACTCTCTTAATGAATCCAAACGGAGTTGATATTTCAAAAATAGGATCAATTCAAAATCACAATATCTATGACACTATTTATGAAATTGATCCAAAATTAGATGGCTTCTTGATACCTGAATAATATAAAATTAATTTTCATAGAGTTTTTAAGTTGATACCAGGGCTTATTTATTGTCAAGATTACGAAATTGTTTCAATAGATGTTTGGAAATTTCTCAAAATGTATTATAATGCAGGTAAACAGTATGATGAAAAATGAATTTAGATTATGAAGTAATCGTGTTTGTTACTAAAGTTCTACCTGGTTTAAAAAATTACTCCTTTTGTGACAATTTAGAAGAGGGATTATGCGTTTGCAATGAGATATTCTACTTGGTTTTGGTGATTGTAGAATTAGATGATAAGAGTAAGCTGCTGGCCATCAAAATGCCAGCATGTCCTTGGATGGATTTGAATAAATTTCGAACTTTTCTGTTCTCCAACACTGAATATGAATTGGACTGGTAAAAATTTATTAACCATGGTCATCTCTACTATGACGGGAAAAAAGTGCCATTTAAAGGCAATAAGCTCTTAAAAGACATGGGAATAACAAAAGAGACCTAAATAATCCTATCATGCCCAAATTTAACTTTTGAGGACATCGAAGAAGAGATTGAAACTGATGGAGAAGAACAATAAGTTCAATAAGGTAAAATAGTTAAATAAGCTAGTAGATTTACATACCAAGTAGGAATTCTTAGAGATTTTAGAACAAAATATGAAGCATCAATCAAATGAATTGATTCTGAAATCCCAATAAGAAATTTAGTAATCTTTAGAGTAAAATGATTTCTTTTAAGTTTGAATTTAATTAATAAATAATTAAACAAATATGAATTACTATTGCAAAAATTGGAGTGATAAAGAATATGATTTTTAAACAAATGCTATTCAATTTTTTCATCAAAATTAAAAGAAGAGTCTTAACAGATTTTAAATGAAAACGTAATGCTCTCTTAAATTATTTTTATTTCAAAATTAGATTTATAATATGGTTATAGTATTTCTAACATATCAATTCTACTTAAATCTGCATTATGTGAGTAATAATCAAAATTCATTAACTGTTGATTTTATTAGAAAATTTGCAAAATTTTTGACTTTATTAGAATTTGAATTAGTTTCTTAGTCAATTTAATAGGCTCTTGAATTATTAAGTTCTTTTGTGTTTGTTATGTTAATTATTAAATAATTAATTAAAAAATTAATAAAAAAAAGAACCGCCCTCCAAGGGGGTCGAACCCTTGACATTTGGCTTAAAAGGCCAACGCTCTGACCAACTGAGCTAGGAGGGCTAGCTTGATAGTTATTATGCATGAATTTAATAAATAGTCTGATATGGATCATTTGAAATTTGGTTCATGTTTAATTGATACTTCTGTTGATGTGGGAGAATGGATATTTAGTTTTGGTAGATTGGTACGGAATCTTGAGAAGGGTTGGCAAACTTAGAGAATTTGTATTAGTGGAAGGGGTCTTGCGATTTGTTTGGCACTGCAGATCTACTAATTAGGAGAATGCTCGGAACAGTAAAATAAGTGAAATATATAAATAATTTCCATAAAGCCATTTATTTATATAATGTCATTTGTTTATTGAATTGATTTAAAAAATTTTAATGTTTAGTGCTTCGGATATTTATCTTGCCACATTATATAGAAAATGAATATGAATTAAAAAACTAGCAGTGGCAGCAAATTAAATTAAAAATCCTTCGTTGATAATAGATTGCCCAAGTATTTATCCGGAAATTGTATTCAGGAAAATGACAACATAGATGTAAATTGAATTTTAATATTCTGGTAACTTTTGATTACTGACATGATTAAGCGCAACAACACCAACTGCTTTTGACATAGTGAATCCAACAGTATACATATAAGCTCTGACATGATTTTAAATCACATTACTTTGAGAAAATATGATGCTGTAGAGAATGACAATGTTAAAAATGAAAAAATATCTTAGTTACTTTAATAAGGAAGTGATGGAAGTAAACTTTTTGATTTTGAGGAACCTAATAGTTTAAAGCGTATATTTTACACAGCTGGCATAGTTATAATAACCGAAATAATGAAAATAAGCATAACAAATTAGTTGATCTGATAATTGAAGAACCATGGCAATTTTTATACCCACATGTCGCATCCTAATTAAGTGTTAATCAATACCATAATAGGCAGTTGCTGCAAAGATTACGGCCACACTTACGGTACCTTCTGCGGCCGCGTTGATAATTGGCAAATTCATCTCGTGTGTGTAATATTCTTCATGAGCGATGATATAAAATGGTACAGAGGGGATAATGTAGAGGATGACGGAGAAAATGGTATTGCCAAATTGCATTGCAGTAGTCATGCTAGTGCCTATTGGAAGAACATAAAAGCAAGATGAATACCCTATAGCAAGATGATCATGGAATCGAAATTGTGATCCAAAATCATTCCCAGAGGTGAGGAATTTTCTTATAAACATTTATTTTATTTTTACTTGTTCTCCTAGCTTGCTTTCCGTCCAAATTGTCGAAATTCTTCTTAGTATACATATATTACCATATAGAGCATGTGCAAGAGGGCTGTAAGCCAGAGCAACCAATTTGGTATCAATCCCGCAAAGTTGTCACCCATCACAAAAAAGTAGAGTATATGTGGTAAGATTATACATGCCAGTCCCATCAATGTTAATACATTAGGTCTAATAATAAGGGTTGGATCAAATTCGAATACGCAACATTCATGGGTACAAATCTTAGCCATAATTCAGCGAAAGGAGAGAGGATGTAATTGTATAAGAGGGACTGATCTGTACCCTTATAACGATAACTCTTCAAGTAATGTAAATGTGTGGATGCAATAAAATCGTAGTTGAGGTATTTCATAAATTAAAATTATTTTATCTTTTTGCATACTTTTCCATAATCTTTTGGATTTTTCAATTTCTCACATGTAGACCTTCACTTTTTGTTTGAATAATTATTCTAAATAGATTAAAATGCATAGTGATAATCAAAATATTTAATACAATCGAAAGAATTTGATTGTTTTATTAATTTTTTAATATATCATTGTATAATTTAATTAATATTCAATAATATTTTAATGTCAAGCACTTACTTGGAATAGGTGAGAGCGGCCTTTTCTCAGATCGAAGTCATTGAAAAGACCATTGTATTTTGTATGCAGAGCAAACAAGTGATTCCAAATTAGTCCGTGCTGCTGGATCATAGAATCCACAATTTGATTTAAATGGCGCAGAAGACAGCAGCCGATGCGTTGATATTAATTGATGGTGCCGATGGTTGGAAGAAGGAAGAGATGAATTATCTCTAAGGAGTTGGAGGCTCTGGTGATGTCTGGGAAAACTTCTACGAAAGATTTAAGGAAATCAAGGATTATCACAAGAGAGTCACCAATGTTTAAACTATGCAAAATAAAGTATGTTATCTTAATATAAAATTGTGCAGGTCGAATTTTACTATGAATAAGCATTTGCACCGCCATTCAAAGAACCCTATTTCTCCGGAGAAGAACATCATGGTAGATTTCTTGATATGCATGCTAGCTATAAGGAATTCTTGAATCTCAAAAAGTTAAAGGAAAGTAACAAAATCAAAATTGGGGATTATTTGTGGTATTTGCAAAACTTTTAAAATTTTCATGATATCCCACTCTATATCAAAGAAAAGGAAGGAAGTAAATACAAGAGATATCTCATCAATATGTTGGATTATTTTGCGTAGTTTTTAATTAAAGAGTAGATCATTAATTTATTTTAGGTAAATCCTTTATAAGATGTTAGCAAGATTGAATAAAAAATAGATATTGAATTTTAAACCTAATGGGAAAATGGTTAAGTTAAGGGTTGGGAACATCGAAAAGAAGAGACTGAAGAAATCAGAGGACATCCTCATTAATTGTGAAGCATGTCAAAAGAAATTCTAAAATGAAAATACCTTCGTAAATCATTTTGATGGCAAAAAAACACAAAGCATTGGCTAAACTAAAAGAAAAACAAATAGAACAAGTCATTTAAGCTAGCAATCAATAAGAATTACCCAAGGAAGACAATGAAGGACAAAGGAAAAAGAAGATGGCTTATTTAGAAGTGGCCATCTTATAATATAAGGATACCCTATAATAACAATTGAATGACACAATGAATTTAGTGAGAAAGAAATAAAGTAGAAGATATGAAGAAAATGAAGATGATGAGGCTGTTCCAGTCTAAGATTAATAATTAGGTTCATATAATAATTATATAATATAGATCAACCTGAAGAAGCCAGTAGTGAAGATGAAAGTCCAATCTATAATCCAAAGAATTTACCATTGGGATGGGATGGAAGACCTATTCCATATTGGCTATACAAATTACATGGTTTGGGTGTTGAATATAAATGCGAAATATGTGGAAATACATCCTATTGGGGAAGGAAGGCTTTTGAGGATCATTTTCAAGGTTGGAGACATTCTTATGGCATGAGGTATATGATTTTGTAATTTTTTAGATGTCTGAGAATACCAAATACTTTGCATTTTAAGGAAATCACTAAAATTTAAGATGCTATCAGTTTGTACAAAAAAATCCAATACGATCAGGAAAGAAGCAAGTTCAGACCAGAATATGAGGAGGAATATGAGGATACAGATGGAAATCTGTTAAATAAGAAAACTTATTATGATTTAAAAAAGTAGGGATTGTTATGAAAATATAAGCCGTGATATAAGTTAAAATATAAAAAAATATTTCTGGTTTTAATGAATCAGTGGAAATTCGTTCGTAATGCTGTTGGATTGTTTGGTTCTGCAGTTCATGAAGGATAAACAAAAACAGGAACAGAATTGGCACCAAGAGCACTCAGAGAGGGTGGTCTCATATCAGCCTTGTATAATTTGGGTTGGGAAATTAATGATATGGGAGATATCTAAGGTAAGAATTACAGACTCCACAACGTCAAAAGTCAATAGTTTCGTAACAGTCAACAAATAGGTGTTATCAATGGAGAAATCAATAAGAAATCCTTTGATATTGCTAAACAAAATAAATTCATGCTGAATATTGGAGGAGATCATAGTGTAGCCAGTGGGTCCATTCATGGTTTGTTACAACATTATGGAGATGATTTAAGAGTTGTTTGGGTAGATGCTCACGCTGATTGCAATTATGAGATTGGACCAAATAGAAATTATCATGGAATGCCATTGGCTCATCTATATGGTTCCATAGTAGAACCAATCAAAAGGTTTTGAGTGGTTAAAGCACAGATTGGATCCAAAGAATCTCATTTACGTTGCCATTAGAGATATAGATCCTATGGAAAGAGAATTTATTAGAGACTAGAAGATAGTATATTATGGTATGGATGAAATCATAGAATTGGGTATTGGGTAAGTGATGAATAGAATTCTTAAATAATTTGAAGGAAAACCTATTCATGTGAGTTTCGATGTTGATTCAATTGACCCTGAATTTGCACATGGAACTGGTACTCTTGTGGATGGAGGAATTACTTATAGAGAAGCTCACTATTTACTTAGGAAATTAGCATCATCAAAATAATTAGTAGGAATGGACTTGGTTGAAGTAAATCCTTAATTGGAAACAACCCCTGAATTTAGAGAAGAGTTTTTTGGTGACTTTTAATAAGTATTATAAAATATTGAAAATAGATTGGTCGCATTCAAGGAACATAAACAGTGGCTTTAGGAATTGAATTAATAGCTTCTGCATTAGGTAGAACACTTGTCTTGTGAATATTGTATATATATCTAAAAATAAATTGAAATTTAAATTTTATTTATGATATTTGAATTTGCATAAATATTCCAAAAAACAATATTGTCTATTTCATTAAATGTTATTTCATTAATTCTTGATTTAAACGTTGAAAATATGAATTAAAGAATAAATTATTTCATTATATGAATAAATGCATGATAATATATAGTTGAGAATTAACAGATTTATTATTTAGAAATGTGAACTTATTACTCAAATATTATGAGCATTCTAACCTACTTAAAATCAAATATTCCATTAGAACTATAAAATAATAAACTATATTAAAAATCAAAAAAGAATTCATTTAAAAATAATCTTAACATCTCTCTACCTTGTTTTGATGTAGTATTTTCAATTATATGAAAGATTAATAAATAAAAGTTTTAAATTTAGGTTTATTTTTATGAATATAATTTCTATATTATCATAAATATAAATATAGTTTATGCAACTTATTCTAAACCGACCAATCATAAGAGAGAATCACTTATTTTAATAATGTTGATAAACCTTATAATAAATTCAAAAATAAATTAAGGAATAATAAATGGCTAGAACTAAGTAGACTGCAAGAAAGAGTACTGCTGGCAATAAAAAGCCCACAAAACATTTGGCCACCAAAGCTGCAAGAAAAACAGCACCAGCCGTTGGAGCTACAGGAGGTTTGAAAAAGCCACACAAATTCAGACCAGGAACCGTTGCCCTTAGAGAAATCAGAAAATACCAAAAATCAACAGAACTCTTGATCAGAAAACTCCCATTTTAACGATTGGTCAGAGAAATTGCACATGAATTCCAAAAGGAACTCAGATTCTAAAGTTCAGCTGTTTTAGCACTCTAAGAGGCAGCTGAAGCTTATCTTGTTGGATTATTTGAAGACACCAACTTATGTGCAATTCATGCAAGAAGAGTTACAATAATGTCAAGAGATATTTAATTAGCTAGAAGAATCAGAGGAGAAAGATTTTGATTAAATCATAATAAATTCAATTAATATTGATATTCTCTTAATTTTTTAAGATATGTTTAATGTAATAACTCAAAATAATTTAAAAGGTTTTATTTCTAAAATTATACTGTATTTTGCATTTTCAGATGAGCATAATAATACTTTGAAAATAAAAGAATTTCAAATTCAAATTTTATATTATAATTAACAAATATTAATTTTCATTTAATTTTAGAATAAATTTATTTCTTTTTGACAACTTTTTATGTTTAACTTTAGGGCTTAGTTGCTTTTTTAGTAACAGAAGATTATGCTCTAGATGATTTTCTGTTTGATTTAGGTGTATCAAGTATTTTTGAGTGATTCATTGTTTAGAGATTCTCTTTTGAAGAAATATTTAATTTAGAGGGTTTCAATATTGATTTTTAATTTGGTGGAAGTTACTCAAAGCTTTAACTAACTGATGTAGGCATTGGAGGTTTGCAATCAGATCTCTGTAATGAAGATCGATTTAGCTTTTCAACTGACTTACGATCTGTGTCACAATTCTTAGTTTCTTTCCTTTCAGATCTCTCTGATCTTAATGTTTTTTGTTGCGATTACTATTTTCCATTCAATAAGTTCATATATTTATCTTCGATTTTACTTTTCTCTACCTATAATTTTGCATTCCTCTCCTCTAATTAATAAATTTGCTCACTCAATACTCTGGTTCTCTCTTCAACAAGATGATGAATATCTTATTATGAGCTTTATTATCTACTCTCTAGTAACTAAATGTTCTTGTCTATCAATTGTTATTTTTCCTATTGAATTAAAATTAATAAATACTTATTCTAATTGGAGTACAAGATTATACAATTTCATATTTTTTTCTTTATATACTTTTTTTAATTCTTCCAATTCTTCATTGAACGAATTTATTTTATTTTTTAACTAATTATTTTCAACATCGTAGTATTCCTTTTATGACTTTAATTGCTTTGCATGCGCCTATTTGATCAGCTCTAGCTCATCTGAATTTGTTTGATGCTCTTGTTCATATTTCTCATATTTCTCTAATTTTTCTTTCAATTCTTAATTCTCTATTCTCAATTTAACAATTCTGTCAGCTTCACTTGGTTATACAAGAATTGGAGGTTTGCTATCTACTATGAATTGCAATTCCTTAGATCCGCTTTCATCATGAACTGGAGATTTTTTGATTTTTTCTAATGAGGTGTAAGAATCCCTTTTAGTTTTAAAGTGTTTTTCTTCGCTCTAGCATTCTTATGTGATTTTTTTTCTGAATTATTCAAATTATTCCCAATGATTGGAATTATTATCAATTGACTAGTCTGAACTCATAGCAGTTAATAAAATTTCAAATATATATTAATTAAAATTATCATCTTTTTTAAAATATATTCAACATATGCATTAAAGAGTAACATCAATTAAAGAATCCAAAAGCAAGGGTTTTTATTACACACCCAATTTTGATTTATCATATTTGTATTAAAAATAATAAAACTTTGTATTATAGTAATATATTCTTAATTCTGAATTATTTGATAAACTTATTTTTTATTGATTCATCCTATTGATATTAACATAAAGAAAGATAATCAATTATTTCGTAAACTTTTACAAGGTACTGTTTATGATAACTAATATTTAGTAAATATTCAAAAATACATATATGAGCAAAGTCATATTTAAAGGAGTCAAGGTTGGTTTTAAGAGTCTTTGTACTTTAATTGTTAATAGAAATTTTAATTGATTGAGCATATTCTATGGCTATATTATAATTTAATTTAATTCCTATACACTTTTTTGAGATATTGTTAATTTTTATGAATCAAGTCAAAATGTTATGGTGGTTTTTAATTAGTTGGCTATCTATTTGATATGATTATACAAGTTTTGTTCTTATTCATTATTTAGAATGAGTCATTAGTCTAATTGATAAAGTACCCTCCAATAGTAGTTTTTCAGAGGATGCTTAAAGATAGTAATTATATATTAAATCAAAAGGATGAATGATTGGCTTAAAAATTTTAGATTACATGTAAATATTTTCATAGTAATTAGATGCCAACTTATAATTCAAATTATTCAAAAATATTAAAACATATTAGTAGACTTGTGCGTAGTTTATTATGGAAAAGTAATACGAAATACAGGGATTCAATATGAATTTGATAATGAGGATGAATTTAAAACACATAATACAGAATTTTTCCTATATTATATAAAAAGATATTAGAAAATCAAAAATTTTTTTTTAAATTAAGGAATTATCATCCTTATTGCTCTATTATTTATAAGGTTTGAAAATAAAAATCAATATCAATACTGAAATTTGGATTGAATTCTGTAAGAATATATAAATAAAAACTAAATGATATTGCCTTCTATCAACGAAAAACGGACATATTTCTTAAATCTTTGATTGCAAATAGAACATTAATTGTTATTGGATTTGATTCATAATTAATCAATCAAAACTCAAATTCTAAATGTTACAAATTTATTCGTACTTTTCAGACAATTTTACAATATTTAATAATTATTCCCCTATATGCAATAATAGTTTAATCTGTTAAGTGAGTGTAAATAATAATAAGTATTCTAGTATTATAGTTATAAGAATTTGCTGCAAATGAGAAAGTATGACCTAAATAAACAAATCTTAAATGTTTGAGTAATTTAATAATTCTTTATTTCAGCTATAATTTAAAAATTCAACAGAATCAATAGCCAAAAATTCCCCTAGCAATAGGGTTGAATATCTAATCTCAAAATTCGATTCTTTTTCCTCTCCATTTATCAAGTTTCCATTTTATTGCTGTTCTTTGCAGAAATGTCTAATTTATTGATACAAGATTTTCTTCTAAAATCTTGTCTTTAATGGACTAATTCAACATGGAAACAGCTAAAAAAAGGTATAGATGAAAGTGCGATATCATATATGAAAAGATGGATACCTAAGCTTGGAAATATAAAGATAATTAAAATTCAATTAATCCAAGATTAGATAATTTTGGGAATACTATTGAAGGTGTAAAGGGTGGGTTGATGTAAATTAGATAGTGATACGATTATGATTTGATCATATTAGGATGTTTTTTAATATTAGTAAAAATAAAAAGTATATTAAAATAATTTATGAAATAGCTTTCACTTTTGATATTTGAATATTTGAAGACCAAGTTTCAGCATGTCGCCACAAAGCAAGTGAAATATAAGTATCATGTAACTAAGTCTTTGTATCACAGCTAGAAATGGAATAGGGAGAGTGTATGAATATCATGAGCAATAAAGGAAACAAGGTTAAGAGCACTTACATTAATTTTTCAGTATTAAACCTGTTTTTCAAATAATTTGAACGGATCGGAGTAGTAATTTATTTTATTGTGATGATTCTCCATTTTTCTGTATTTGGAGCAACTAGTGAAGAACTTGTAGTGTATGTAGTGCCTCTAACAATGCATTTGGTGCTATAAATATCCAAAGCTCTTTACTTTGATCATATCAAGAGAAAGGAGGACTTTGTTGTCAATGGTCGAAAGGTGACTCGTTTTCGTAGACTAAGAAGAGACAAACCCAAATAATTGATCACTCAGTAGTAACAACAATAATAATCATCTTTCAAAAAGCCTAAGACATCGTTATATGAGAATTGTTCATGGGATTAAGTGGAATTGGGTGATATCATCTATTTAAAACGAAATGAAATTTGCCCGGCTGACATGTTGTTGTTGGATGTGTCAGATGAAATTCTTTAAGTATAAACTTAAAATTTCAGAGGTCAAACTATGGATCAGACCAGGTAACCAACACAATTGACAATGTTAAAGAATGGGCGAAACAGATTGCAAGGGTTTGATTACAAGAAGCTATTAACAGGTAGCATTCAGTACAACATTCAAGATGGTTAGATATTCGGATTTATTAAATTGAAAAAGGATCCCAAGGGGGAGCAATTCGAGAATAGAAATATCATATTTAGAGAAGAGTAATTGAAGACATGCTAATATGTGATTGGAGTGGTATTGCAGACTGGCAATAATTGTTTTTGTTACTTGAACATGGAGAAGTAGGAAAAGAAATCGTTTTTTGTTAAGAAATCCAGTATGTTTTTTGCACTCACTCTTGGGATATCGTTGATCATATCAATTTTCAGTTGGTTTCTCGCTTCGTTTGCAGCATGTTTACCATACAATCAAGCTGATTTTGATATCATCACTCTAGTTTTCTATTTGCTTCAGTATTTGAAGACAACTCCAATATACTTTTACAATTGCATTGATTTAATTGAAGTATTAAATGCACACCTCAAGTTTACAAAATACAAGGGATTCCAGAGTACCAGCATTGATTATATGCAATTAAATCCAGTATCTGTTGGAGACATGGTAATGACAGAATATGTGTGTTTCGATAAGACAGGGACGATCACTACTGGAGAATGTAGGATTCATGCTCTGATAGTGGAAGATACAATGTATAAGTTCAGTTACAACAAAATGAATAAAAATTAATGGAATATCTTTAAGGAAAACATTCAAAACTAAATCAAACAGGATCCAAACTTTTAGATGGAGGAGATTGACGAGTCAGATCCTGAGATTTAATCTAAAAAGATTAGACATACAGGAATATTCAAATTGACTATTCAACACAGGACTTCAAAGAAGATACCCAGTTATGAATCAGGGAGACAAGACTTGGCTAGTAGTAAAAGTATTGCAAATCCAATGGATGACGGAGATGGAGAATTTGAGAATATGAAATTGGAAGATTTTGATGACACTCATTACAGAATCACTCCTGAACTATGTACTAATAAACCAAAGCCATTCTTCAATAAGAAGGCCCTTGCTACTGCTCCTGTCTAAGTAGGTGCTAGTTAAGGGGGTTTGCACTAACTTCAAGAGGATGAAATGCTCATCAAGTAATCATCTTATAAGGATGAGCAAAGATCATTTGATAACAAATCGATAATGAGTAGGAAGATACTGGAGAATTCATCAAGAGATATGAAGAGATAACAGAGCATTAAAAAGTCTATGCAAATGGATAAGGTTGCTGAGGAGGACTTGGAAGTGATCTTTTCAAGAGAGAATGATTTCTATAAGCATCTTATTCATGGATTGAATAAGTTATTGTATTAGGAAGCCATTTTGTCACTCCTTTTGTGTTAAGAGATTGTTTCCAGATACTCTCCAAGTGAAGATCATTTCATGCATGATTCAACACAATTTACATTTGATTAGGAACTCCTAAGATTTGTCAGTCTGTTGGACATTAAATTTTTATGTTGCAATGAATTCAATGGTAAAGTGGTCTATATAATCGATTTCTTTGGTGAAGTGTTGGAATTTCAGGTTATGGCCAATTATCATAATGGCACACAGCAGGGAGTGTTAGTACTCTATCCTGATAAATTGCAAGAGAAGTTTCTATTGATTAATGAGAGTGATCCAATGGAAAGTTTACAATACATATTTATTATGAGAGAAGAAACCAATTCATTGCCTGTCTACATTGATGTTGATAAAGGAAGCAGGGAATATTGGGATAAGGTATTCCAGAAATTACACATGTGTGGAATGAGATCAGTAATCTATTCCAAAGTGTACTTAAAGGAGAAAGATGCAAGTCTGTTTATGTCTCGTTATCAAGGAGAAGAAGGAATGAATGCTTTTAATGAACTCTCCAAAGATATGCAGATAATCCAAGTTGTTGGTGTCAAGGAATAGATGCGAAAAGACACCAAACCTTTGATTAATCAAATGAAACAGGCTGATCTCAGTTTGTATCTTTTGAGTGGAGATGAAATCAGCAGAGTATTGCCAATCGCTTTCAAATCAAAAATAGTCAATCATCATGACACTCTGCTCTACTTAGACAACGAGAATGCTAGAGTGGTGATGAAGAACCATCTTACCATCATCTCACAATAACTTAAATTGGATGAACAGGCATCGTCCAAACCCTTGAGAATGAGCACTCTTGACAAGTATCATAAGACTTTCACTTAAGAGGAGAAGTATACAACCTATCCTGATATCAAATCGTTTAGCATTGTTTTGAGTGGTGAGTATTTCAATGACATCCTCTCTGACAGTTACCTATTGTCTCACTTTATGTTTCTGCTTTATTTTAGCAATTCTTTGGTGGCTTATAAACTTAATTACAATCAGAAGGCTAAGATCATCAATATCATCTAGACTTCCTTTATTGGCAACAAACGAGTTTTGGCTGTTGGCGACTCATTTAATGATATTCACATGTTTTGTCAAGCCAATATTGGAGTGCAGTTTTGCCATTTCCCTATGTAGAATCAGTCTTATTAGAGGGGCAATACAAAATTAAAGTTAAACAGGAAAGTCACTTCTAATAAATTATTGGATAATCCCTTAAATCGTAAATTCTTATAAAATGAAATGTGGATCATACCCACTGCTGATGTTTGTTTGAAGGATTATGTTAATTTAAGTGCCTTAATGTTTTTTGAGAGCAGAATATTTGCTGAAGTCTATGATGATTTATTAGTTTTCTCGTTTTATAGATCATTACTTATAATTTATATATTATTTCTCTATTATGCAACCTATTGTAGTTAGAACAACACTATATTTACAGGTACTTGGCTCACTGTATATTAAAGCATCCTCTTATTTATTCAACAATTGGTAAGTTTGAAATCGAAAATGCGAAGATAATATGATAAAGACTCAATTACCTACATAGAATAATTCAAGAACAACATTAAGATATTCAAAAAGAAGAAGGTCGCCTCCTTCATCCTCAAGATCAACGGAAATGCCTTATTGGATGCAGTCTTGCTCTACATTTCCCTAAGAATATTGGACGACATTCCCATAGACACTTTCAAGCAAATGCTCCTAATCTTGTTGATACTGAGCGATATCGTTAAGTTGATTGTCTCTACTAATTACAGCAAATATGCTTGGATTGCCTTTATTAGCACATACTGTCTATGCTGGCTCCTGATGGCAATTCTCACTGCATACTTCGACAATATGGATGGCTTTATACTCATGTTCACATTGCCACAAACTTGGTTGGCTCTATTTTCCTATGTTTTTACACAATACTGTTTTAGTAGTATCATTGAGATGATTCAATCCCTCTTTTGTTAATCCCTCATTGATAAAGAGCAATACGAGGAGGTTTAGAATTTCATTGTGAAACCACCCAAAAACGGTGCCAAAAAGTATCATAATTTGATCAAAAGATTCGCATAACTGGCTGGAAAGGTGTTTAAAAAGAATAAGGATGAGATGGATATTGCAATATAGGATGTGATATGCGAACTAAAGGTGAATTCTGATAGGATCAACAAACTGACCTTGAGATTTCTAAACAAGGACACAGAGATGAAGTTCAAAAGGATGTCCAAATTGAGGTGGATCAAATTCGAGAAACTCAAATTAGGGTTATAACTCATTTTTTTGGAAGTCTTCGCTCTAATCATATATATATTAACCTACAAAACTGATGTTTAAACCAGGACTTACTTCATTATATACATCCTAAGCATAAGTTGCCAATCCATATTACTAATAACAATATTTTCAAGTATCTACTTGAAACATTTCTTTTAAATCAATTTAATTATAGCTTGCATTAGACTCCTAACCAAAATGGTGTCTGATTTTGCATAGGATGGAACCTACGACATCCTATTGAGTCAATCCTACATAGTGATCATAATCTTTTCGAAATTGCACATCCCATTGCTTAATTTTACCATAGCTACCTTGTCCATAGTAGGATTCTTTAGAAAATTCTTGGCTGGAAAGGATTACTACCAGATAATCAACGGCAATTTGATAGTGCTGATAACTCTAATCCTATTCATATCCTTGCAATACAAATTGAATATGCTGGAGAAGTAGGATTTCATGTTGACTGCAACACTCAATCAGGAGACCACACAAATGACCAATGTGCTGTCCATTCTATTGCCTAAGTTCATTCGAGATAGGATCAATGCAAGTAAGATATTAATATGATATTTTAAGAGGGGATGTATGAGATACAGGAGAATCAAGGAGAAGTCTCCATTCTATTCTGTGACATATGTGGATTTGATGATTTGATTGCAGTTGAGAAGGAGAACGTTGTTAATCTATTGGATAGTCTATTCAGAGGATTTGATGCTTTGTGTGTTTCTAATGGGATGCAAAAGATTGAGACTGTAGGAAAGACCTACATGGCAGCTGGAGGATTGAGAGCAGTGGATCAAGGCACAAAATTCATCAACCAAAGCGCTGTGAAAAGAGTAAATTCATTATCCTATATTCGAAGGCAGTTTAATTATCCCTTGAGATGATGGAATATTCCAAGAAATTCAAGTTTGGCTAGACTGGCAATATTAGAATTAAAATTGGCATTCATTATGGCAGAGTGATTGCTGGAGTTATTGGACACCACAAGCCTCAGTTCTCATTAATTGGTGACACTGTTAACACAACAAGCAGAGTGTGTTCCACTGGCTAAGATGGAGAAGTCACCATTTCTAATGAAGCCTATATGGAATTGAACATGCCAGACTTATAGTTTAATTAGAGGAAAGTCAATGCTAAGGGTAAAGGAGAATTGATTACGTGGTAAATCATCACTCAGATTAAGAGAAATACTGATAAGAAAGAAAGGAAAAAGAAGGGACTTATCCCCAAATTCGATTCAAGTTAATAAGATCAGTAAACAATGAATAGACTAGATCCTGTTACTCCTAAGACTGAACATCGTTAATTAAGAGTACCATCACAATCAAGATAATTTGATATGCTGACGAGTAATTCCAGTCAGCGAATTGAAAAATAACTATCTTAAGAAAATAATTCAAATAGTCAAATATTGTTGAAGGATTCATTATAAAAGGATTTGGTTCCCATTCGAAAACGAGGACAACGAGGTCCTACTTTAATTATGAAACAACAAGATAATAGATCTGCTTTGGCTCTGCAATTACAACATTCAGGCAGTTAGAATGCGATCCAATAAACTAGTAATAGGAATCTTCCTCCGATTGTGGTTTATTAGGCTGAAGAAAGTGCCCATTCAAACAACAATTTCAGAGAAGAATCATTTCATGAAAAAAATCAAACAAACCTACTCCATGATCTATCTTAAAAGCTCAGAAGAGATTTATACATTGAAATGATAGATGAGGCACCAGATTATGAAATTGAAATTGAGAAAATCTAATTTGATGAGGATGAGCAATTTGTTAGTGAAGCACTTTAGTTAGAGAAATCAAAATTCTACCTCGATTTTAAAGATAGCCAAAAGGAATTGGGTAAAGAATTTATGGATTAAAAAGAAGGCATTAACATAGTGTTAATACTGTTATTGCACTTTATTTAATATGTCTCCAAGACCTTTTCTCTACTTTTTATGTAAAATGAACCAAATTGGCTTGCTGTCTTTGTGATACGATTTATAGTCTCCACTCTTTTGTTAGTATTAGCAATACTACAAAACAAGAAATTAAAACATCGCTTTTACAAATACGAATATTTCTTGACTACTTATATTGCATTGTTGATCAGCATAATATTGGAATTTATTATCCTAACTAAGAAATCAGTCGAATTGTAAGCAGCAGAAGGAATCCTACTAATATGCTTCTTCTCTTCAATACCAAACATCTCAATAAAATTCAAAATTTGCTTTAATTTTTGTTTTTTTGTAGCTCAATTGTTGATCGTCTTAATTAAATACGAAGATTTATCTGTAGCCTATTACACTGTGTTTTAAAGTTGCATGACCTTCATTATTTAATACCATTTATTCTTCTAGGATTTAGGTACATTTAATAACAAAAGATCCCTTGAAACAAAGAAATTGCAAACTTAAAATTTGGTCAAGTATCTACTACCATCTCATATACTGAAATAGTTCCTATCAAATACAAATTAAAGAATGGTGCTGGTTGATTAATTCGAAGATGCCACATTATTATTCGCAGACATAGCTGGATTTACTGAATATTCCAGCAAAGTTGAACCTGAACAAGTCGTAAATATGCTTAGGAATCTATTCACTGAATTTGATAAGAAATGTTTAACTTAGAATGCTTATAAATTGTACACAATTGGAGATTGTTATGTTGCCTTTGGTATCGTTGATGTAACCCAAAGAAACCCAGCTTAGGAAGCCAGAAATGTTGTTGAATTGGGATTCCAAATGATCGAAACTATTAGACAAGTGAGAGCCATCATAGGGTTTGATGGATTGGATATGAGAATTGGAATTCACACAGTAAATAATTGTTTAAATTCAATAGGGCTGTGTAATTGGAGGAATATTGGGTACTGAAATAGTGAGATATGATGTTTATGGAGCAGACGTAATGATTTCGAATAAGATGGAATCCAATGGAGAACGTGGCAAAGTCCAAGTGTCAGAGGAAACTAAACAATTACTTGAACAAAGTTTCCCTGATCAATTTCTATTTACTTTCAATAAAGAAGTTGAATTTAAATCGATTAATCGCAAAACTAAAGGTTACTTCATTGAACCAGTTAGAAATGATAGCAATGATGACTTTGAAGATGTTAAGAACCTATAATTAGTTAAAGAGATGGATTAATTAGATTACGATAGGAAATGAGAAATTAATTAAATATTTATTCTATAATTAATTATCAGTGCCAACAATGTCTATCTCTACTCTATTTTGCTCTCATTAAAACTAGTTCCTCTCTACTCAATCCCCCATCAACAGCCACTTTATCAGTCTTATAACTCCACATTCCACTCTTTTAACGCATCTCAAGTGTTTATTTCTATTTTTGTATTTTTTTAGCCACTCCAGCGAACTTTTCCTCCAGTCTATCCTCTAAACTTTTCATTTCCTCAACTGTCGGTTTCTTGCGAAATTGATATGGTTTGAACACTGGAATGTCTTAACCAAATGGTTCTCTTATTAATAGAGACTTTTGATTCAACATAGTCAAAATCTCTCTAGATTCCATTTCCAATGTTTATTCATTAAGAACCACTAAGAAGTCTCCTGCTTCCAATTATTTTAAGAATTAAGTGTCCTAACCATGAACAGAGGTCCCTGATGTAAATATCATTCCCATTCCATCTTATAATGGTTTCTCGATCACCACTCTCTTCGCTGGTCCCTTCTCTTAAATCTTTTCCAAGAATAGTTATTCATCTTATGCCAGTTCCTCTCTTTCTACCTTGTTTCTTATCTTCAATTCATTTCTCTATTGTTTCTCCCCAAACTAACCTTTCAATTTTAACTTCCCTAAACTCATTTTAATAATAATACCAAACAAATAGATTAAATCAAATTATATCAACTTATCATAAACATAAACAATATATTTTCAATAAATCTATAATGGTACTTTTGGCGCGTATTTTGGAGCATAAGTATCATATAACTCCTTCAATCCCTGGATATAAATTTGGTGATATTTATCCACATCTTCTTTTGATGGATTCTCAATCTTAGGCAATTCTATTCCTTTACCACAAACTGTTATCATCTCAATGTTAGGTTCCTATTTAACATAATACATTCTAATACAGGCACTGTGAAGAATCTGCTCCAATAGATGGTCCCAATCAACTTAAATTTGTTAAGCCAAAGTCTCAAAGATTAAAACCCGTTGTAAGTATAAAACATATTATTTTCACCAAACGTAAACACAGGGTAGATTGTAGTCCCGTATCTCAGTGCATACTTTATGAAGCCCTTTCTCTCCTTTATGTAAACCCTATTTTCTCCATATTTAGTGAGTGTGGCCTCCTCGAAACCTCCCACCATTATGCCTACATTCGATCCCTTCTTCAACAACTTAGTGAGATTCTCTGGATGCACTCCTTCCAATCCAAATAGTGTTAGGAGGAGTCCCGAAAATGGTATTGATAATGCGAATCGTGAACTCAATACAATTAAATTTTCAAAGAAGGTATTCTTCGTATACAAATTATGAACCATTCCCATACTGTATATGCCGTGTGGATGGAAGCAAAACTAAATTATTACCATCTTTTACCATTGAATTGTTTTTTTTGGGTTTCTCCATTTCCACTATTTCTCTCTTGTCAAACCATTCCATGATATTAAACCATAGTTAAAATTTTATGAAGGCTTCTGACTTTCCATACTTCAATTGCAAAATCATAGTCACAACAAATAGGGCAATATTCCAAGATTCTCTATAAGCAATCAATCTGTAAAACATGTAGCCTGCTAATCCCATAAATAAGATCCAGAATTAAAAGAAGAATGTGCCCAAAACTGCATTTAAAGGTTTAGCCATAATTTAATAATTTATCACTTTGCGAAGAAAGAGTTTTCTTATTTTTAAAGTAAATTATTATTACGATTTCGATTAAATAAAGACGTATTTATGAAATAATTATTATTAAAATTAAGATGAAAAAATTATTTTTAACATTTATATTACATAATATTTTAAATTTGTATATTATCGTTTGAATTCTTAGGTTTATTAATATATTCCTGTTACATTTAAATTTTCATATTAATGGGTTTTAATAAAAGAGATTAAATGGTATACATTATTAAGATGATTAACATCTAAGTAATTCCAGTTATCCCTTTAAATAAATTTCTTTAATGAATCTACCTTACACCAAGATATTTACTATATAATCAAGAGAATGTTGAAAGAATGTTTAATGATATAAAAGAGATAAATAAGAATTGTATTTAAAATAATGTATATATGTTCAAATGAGTATAACTCTGATTTTATGTTTTACAACAGCATAAAAATGAGCATAATCAAATTATAATTGATGAATTAATAATTAATATTTATAATTTGCATAAAGCTATTTTGTATCTCATATTAACTTAAACATAATCGATTATTTGTATGAGTATCCTTTGCTTGGATCGACGGATTGTAATTATATCAGTTTTGATTACCCAGGAGGAATTTCTACGACTACATCTCTGGAGATATCTATGCCTACTCCTTTCAGGTTGGTGACTTCAAATGTAATGGTCTCTTAATATGTTCTGGATTCTTTATTTTCATAAAAGAAAGCAACTCCAGCAGGGAACTTAACAAGATAAAAGAAAACTTGTATATTCTTTTTTATGTAAAATATTATACTTATCCTTACATGCTTCTTTAGACTTTTTAATCTGGCTTATGGAGAGCTTGTTGAATGATATCTTAATCAGTTTTGGCTTCGATCACTTGGGTTTAACATTTCAATGCGTATCCATAGGAACCTCCACCTTGTTTAGTAACTCTATATTTGACCATGACAGTAGAAAGAGGCTTGCATTAGATTTGAACATCGGCAGGATTCGTATAAGGAGGACAAATTTCTAAGTTTTATATTTTATCCAAATGAAGAAGTTCCTGAAGAGTTTTTTTAGTTGTCTAATTTTGATACCAATAATAAAGATATCCACCAACGACTCCAGAAATTCTTCTAATTCCTGGTTCAATGTCTTTAACCTTTTCCTCATCAGTGTCTCTTTCATGTGCTCTTAGGAATCCATCGAAGATTGTACCTATAGCCAATTTTTCTTGACCAGATGGAAATTGCAATTCAGAAAATTAGACTGAATTTGATCCGTAACAAGAAATTGCTAAATATCGATCATAATTTTATGCCCAATCTACTTCAATATACAAGGCATAATATCCAGGTTCAAATGTCTTTTCAACAACAATATCCCTCTCATTATCAAAAGCACAACCTGAATAATGTAATACTTCTTTTGTATTCTTATCTAATTCACCAACTATCAATCTGGCTAATGAATATTAATGACCTTTTTAGAAAAATCGTTTATCTGATTAGGTCAAAGAAATAAATGCGTGTGCTTTCTAATAAACTTTCATCAAGATCACTTTTGTAGTAACTGTGTCCTATGCATTTACCTACAGTGTTGTGGCTGTATAGAAATAATCTGGTTTGAATTTGCACACGCAAACCTAACTAAATTCAGTTATGAAATCTTTAACACTCATCCAAAAGATTCCATCATCCTTTTATTATACTTATAATCTCTATCTTAATTCAGGTGTCCATTTTGCAGAATTATCACTCCAGTCTTTTGTCCATTCTTTTCTACCCCAAGGCTATTCAAATTTACACTAAATGTAATACATTTCTAATCTTAATGATTCTATCAGGTTGTCCATCACTTCCAGTAACCCTTTGCACATCCAAAATTGCATAGCAATGCTAAGATACTATACCACCTCCATTGTCTAATTCTACACCTTATTCATTAGTCTCCGAAGATGCTGTCAATATGTATTTTTGTTTGTCATTTTTCTCCATGAAATCCCAACATAAATCAGCATCTTTTAAGGTTTCCCCTTTTCTGATAAAATATTCACTTGGGGCTCCAGTTAAATCCTTTAAGGCACAACTTGCTAATCCTGATTCAATTTTGTGATAAGACCCAAATAATTTAGCATAAGCTTTTTCCAACAGAAGCACCCACAATTCATTTCCATTTGCTTTTGAAAATATTGGACCTCCTTAAAGATTACAAGGTATAGTGAATGCGTCCACAACTATTTCCTGTAAAATTCCATTCTTACACATATAAATACCATAAAGGCCTTAACAATTTAAATAATACTCTTACCACTTTATTAATACTCTTGATGTCTGAATAATTTCTAGATTTATTGGGGGATCTCAGCCAAAGCAGACAAGGAACTTAAAAAATAGCAATCTCCAAGTTCTCCTTACTTGATGTCCATTGGATCAATTGACTATTGATTTTGTATGGATTAATACATCAAACAACTTGATTTAACCAGCCTGCAAAAACTGGTCTGGTCTCTTCCATGCGATGTCTTTTCCCTTCTTAAAATTGGGGTCCGATGAAAGGCTGCTTCGAACAGGTGGAAATTTGGAATCTTCAAATATTGCTTATGATTTGTTGCGCCTAAATATGATCCAAAATCAATACATTTCTTCAAGAGCCAAATCATAATCTGTTTTAGTTTAATTGGCAACAGTATGCTAGGGCACAATTCGATCAGCAATAGTGTGTGTTTTATTTTGCACAACTTATGGTTGTTATTCAGGAACAATAGTTGTGTCGAAAACGAAAGGTTTATACTCTGTTTCAGGAGCATGATCATGAGCAGGAACTTAGATCTATTTAGTGCTTGTACAAATTCCCATACGATAAAAATATTATTATTTATTTGTTATCCAAAAAAAAGATATTTATAACTGTCAAATTCTTTTGTAATTATTTATTTTTTGTTTTCATACCTTTATATAAACGTAGATAATTTATATTAATTTCACATAAATAAGAAATAACAACCTTATGCAAGGATGTTTTAATTAATAATTAAAAAATAATTTATATTTATGAACAAAATTCGAACAATCTCAAGAAATATCGCAACAATGATATCAAAGTCATCATTGAACCAAGTTAAAAGAACCTAGATTTTTAAGAACCTCACAAAAAACTAAGACTTTATAGCATCTGGTGAAGTTAAACTTTTTCAGTAATAATGTGTTTAAGAGAAAATAACAAGTCCAATTGCAGATTTATAAAATATACAATATAAACTATTTAAGCAATCCATCAGACATGGTTTATCAGAGTTAGTTAGAATCGATAGAAGTTAACCAAGGACTCACAAGAATATCAATTATGCTGGTGATTACGAATCCAAATTCGTGCATTCTCATTTCATACATGCATTATACTTGAATAGAATTGGAGCTAATGATTACTACTTTACAGTAGATGATTTGAAAACAACTCAAAGTGAATACCACAGAACTTGAATTTGTAATGATGTAACTTAAAACATTTATATACATCATTCATACATCTGCTCCACAAAACATTAATAAGAGATCGCTGTCTTCTTTATTGTCTAATATCGCCTTTTTTATCTCTTCAAAGGGAATTTCATCTGTGATATCTTTATCGACAATTTAAAAGATTAGCCTCGTATAATATTCACATAAAATGTCCAAGAACTCGCCCTTATCTTGTACATAATGAGATAGGCATAATTTGGCTAATTTAAAAATTTCATCGTGAGAAAGTCTACCATTTCCATCACTATCAGAAATTGAAATGAAGAGATCTATTTTTTCAACGACAGTTTTTGCTTTAATGCTCATCATGAGTCTTAGGAATTCTTCCCAATTAAGGAATCCACTATAATTGTAATCTATGCGATTAAATATCTATTGAGCCAAAAATTCATTTTGAAAGAATATCTAAAATATTCCTCTTCTGTAAGTTTAATAATCGACTCCGTCATTGATATTATAATAATTGTATCTCTACGATGTAATTTACTATAAAGCACAATAGAGAACATAAGTATTGTGTAATTCATATCGAGAAAAATTTGATGATGATAATAATTTCGGGATATTTTGAATAAATAATTCTCGATTGATTTTTAATAATTATTGCAAGCTAAATTTGTTGCTTATTCTCCTTTTAATATTCTTATGTACAAAATTTTATTGTGTTTTTGTTTATTTTTTTTATTCCATATTATTTAATTGAAATTATTCTTCAACAACTTCCTCCTTCTTTTGAGGTTGATTCAAGAATTTATTTAATAAGGGTTCTAATAAACAGGCGGCTTGTTTGATTTTCAATCTCATCTCATCATTTTCATTATCGAATTGAATTTAATTGATATCATCAGGTTGATTTTAATTGAAATCTATCTTTTTCAATTCTTATTCATACAGTTACAACATGTCATCGAATAATTCCATTTTCTTCTATTCCTAAGTTTCAGTTTTATCTATTTAAGTGTGAGTCACAGTTTTTTGTTAGGTTAGGTTATTGTCTATGTTAAGTTGAGTTGGCTTTATTAATTTTTCTAGAGAATTCTTTAAACTTGATTTTCTAAATGAAAGATTTTTTAACTGTGATTTCAATTCTTTGGAATTGTATTGAGCATCCTATCCATCATTTAGAGTCCTTATGATATCCTCTACTTATGAATTACTGTTCTTATACTACTTTTTTTTAATTTAGAGGAAGTTATAAGATTTGCATTACGATTCTAAAAGATCTAATTGTGGGTTCTCATAAGGTTTATATACAGAGTTCTGACTATAAATTAAAGTCTTGTGAATTGGGGGAATGTCTAAGTGAGAGTTAATGGGAGTTCCATCTTTTAAATAAAAATATAATCTTTTGCTATTAATCTTTTGCACATTCCTTAAGCACTTGACAAAATCATCAAATCTTTCTTTAGGTTATGTCAAATCCGGAACATACATAAATTAATAGAGGAATCGTTCATCCTCCATAAATAATTAATTACAAATTATCATTTATCTTAATCTCTTGATATTTTATAATAAATTTACCCTGGCGATTACATAAAAAACTCACTATCAGAGGATTCGGCCATTCTTCTATTAATTTTGGCTGTAGACAGGATGCTTCTACCATACATACTTGCAACCATTCTGAATTTAGGCAATTCTATGAGTGAATTCTTATGGTCTGAATTTGAGAAATCAATTCTCTATTTGTATTTCTATTCTTAAAATTTTGTATTGGCCGTAATGAAAGGCTCCTCTCTTTGTCTTGTTAAATACAGCGAACTGGGTGTTTCTTAAATGGAAGGCTCAGTAGTTCTGAAAAATAATTTCTGAACTGAAATTTCATCTGATTGCTAGGTTTATTTTCTGTATTGTTGATATGAAGATCTTTAATTTTAAAAGAGCAAATCCGAAGTGGTTTTGGTTTGTGGCATGGATAATTCAACTTATGATTTGACCATTTTCCTGACAAGTGGTTATTATTAAAAAGAGGCTAACATTTATATAATTTATAACTTATAAAATATTTATCAAAAGAACATCTATGACCCCAAATATCTTATACCAAATCCAATTATCGTGCATAGTATTTAAAATGACAATAAAACTCTGCATAAATTCTTTTCGCTTGTAGGTCCCTTAATCAATAGCACCAAATTGATTAAAGTCAAATTAGTTTTGATTGCATATAACAAACCTGTACTCTAATCATATCTACATATAAATCAAACCATATTTTACCTTGGTAGTCTATGTCTAGGACATGGAATTATTCCAAATAGTTATGGAAGTGAATACAAGAAATTTATAAGTTGTGGAATGCAGAATAACATCAAAGTTTTTGAAAAATGACCAAGGACAGCTGCCACTGCAAATGTCATTCCTGACCAATAACAAAACACGTCTCCCACAAAGACTTTAGAAGGATATCGATTATAATTGTACAAAGCTAAAGCTGATGAGATGTAGGGTACTATTATCATCAGACTAAACAAATGTTATTGTTATGTTGAAATTTCAATGATGTTATAAACCGCAATTGACAATGCAATTATTATAGATTATCCTACTTCCAATCCATTAACTCCAGCATAAATATTAATTGCATTCGATTAGAAAGTCGATAGCATTATCATATAAAGGTAATAAATTGGTCCTAAATCAATTGTTTATCCAAGATATGGTCTAATCAATTGAGGTAAAACTATTTAGGTTCCTCCTGTGTAGGCCACAATCACAGGCAAACTTGCGATTGGTGGCAATAACAGTTTATATCTCCAGGCCAAATCCAACACATCATCAGCAAAACCCAAAAATACTATAAATGTAATAGCCAACAATCCAGATATATGTGATAATATTAAATCAGGCATGTATGCTCTAGTAAACAATATTCCTAAAATATTGAATATGAGATAAATTGTGGCAGGAACTATTCCTAGTGATTCTGGAATTTTGATTTTACCAGCATCCGAGCCTATAAAATCTCATGCATAAATTACCTTTTTTATTTATATCATAACCGAAAATATCTGCCTTCTCGGTCAATTAAGCAATCTTTGGAATCATCCAATATGATAACACGTATGCAAAGAAACTCAAGACCATATAACCCATAAAGGCAAAGAATTATTCTTGATTCAAAGCGCCCTTTAACCCATTCAACACATAGGCCAAGACTACAACAACCAAACCAGGTATAAATCTTGTTTCAAACATTTTTTTGTTTATTTAATTAATTTATAAATAAAATGATTTTTATTAACAAAATATAGGAATTACGTGTAAATTGTTAAAAAAAGTTAATGCTTTTTCACAATTATTATTTATTATTATTTTATCAATGCTAGGTTATTTTATATTATTAATTCAAAAATTCTTGTTTCTCTTCAGAAATAACATACATTTAAATACATCTTTAATATTGTGTTTCAGAATACATTTAATAACATTTCTTCTATATTACTTATGCTGTTTTGTTTGTTATATTTTTTTAATACAACAATTAAACAAGCAAACTAGTAACATCAAAATCAATTATAAAAAATGTCAATAATTCCTATAATTATATGAATATAAGATATGCTTCTGTTAATTTCGGAAATTCTGAATTCCAATCATTTTTTATTAATTTGTATGTATAAAATTAATAATATCTCATTTTAAATATAATATGAAAACAAATATCAGCGAAAATTCACCTAAAGTTAATTCACTTTTTTAAGTAGTCTTGATGAATGTGAATATCTAATTAGGAGCCTTGAATATTGGGTACGTTCTCTCCTATTTAACACTTACAATTGACACACTTTTTGATAATTTGTATGTTTTTTGATTTAAATATAAAGAGGCATAACAAAGGAAGAAAGAACAAGTTCATTGAGTTTAATAAATGGAATTTTGCCTTTAGGATGTGTTGTTGGTGTAATAATTGGATATTTTCTCAAAAGAAAATTTACTAACAAATAATGTATTCATATTGCTGATTTAATTGGATTATCAAGTCTCTTGGCTGTAATAGCCAACACAAATGTAGTAATTGTGTTTCGTTTTTTTCTTGGAGTTGCAAATGGCATCTCTAGTTTAATTATGCCTGTCTATGTAAAGTCCTTGTGCCCTGAAAAATATTATTACTAAATTAGTATGATTTTGGGATATGGAGTGAATACAGGCTTGGCAATTGGACAACTAATGGGTATTGGATATATAAAGTAATATATAATTGATAATTATAGGTATCATGGTGAAACTTCGAACTGGTGGAGGGTTGTGTTTGTTTTTCCAGCCATAATCTTTATAATCAGATCTTCTGTTATTTATTTTTGTTACAATTATGACAGCCCAGAGTAATCATTGTAAAGAAACGATGTAGAACACGCAAAATAAGTAATAATCAATTATAATTAAAAAGGTTATTAGAAAAATTTATAAGGAAGAATATGTAGAGGCTTAATTAGACAGATACAGATAAATAGCTTAAAACGAGCAGTTAAAAACTTAGAATTCCTTTTTGCATATATTTTAGAAAAAGAACCTAATTGGATTACAAGTTGGTGTGATATCAGTAAATGATTTTGCTATATATTTAGATGTTTGTGTAAATTTGGTGTGGCTCATTTGCTGTGTTTTATTATAGTGCATAAATTTTTGAGTAATTATCAGGTGGAGATTTGGTATTGAAGACAATTTATACCATATGTATTGGTCTATTTAGTGCTGCAGCTTAATTCACTACTATTCCGATGTTGCCTCGCCTGGGCCAAAAATATATTTTGAGTATAATAGTCTTATATCAAAATAGTCATCGGATCTGTTTTGATGGGGGGCATTAACATCACCATAGCAGTTTTATCGAATTATCAAAGTGATACTATACTATTCCTGATTTTTGTCTTTTTGGTGCTTTTAATTATGGTGTTTGCTGCTACATTGAGTCCAGTGTGTTGGGTAATTAAGTTTTGTTATAGTTTAGGGGATTGTACCCTAATTAAATGATAGTGATGGAACCTTCTTTACTATGGATTTGAGATGGATATTCTAAGCCATTTTAATATTCTCCTTCCCCTACATTGTTTAAGGTGTTAATATTTCTGGAGCATTTTACATTTTCGGAGGCATAGATCTCTTTTATACTATTTATTGTGGATTTTTTATTCTTGATAGCAGAGGGAAAACAGGAGCTTAAATTTTAGAAATGTATTTTGATAAGTACTCTAAGTTTTTGGTATTGCCATAAACAGAAACCAATCAATGAAACTATTATATCACATAAATTATTATAATAATTATTTTTATATATATTATTTATATACATGAATATAATATAATAAATAAATAATTTAAAATAAGAGAAAACTGTAATTATTATAATATATAAATAAATTATAGAAGAAATATTAGATCTCAAAACTTGATTCAAATACTATATTACTCATAATAACTAATGTGAAATCAATTAGGAAGGCAAACGATCAAATTTTCTGAGAATAATATTCATTGGTTTAATCTATATTTATTTTAAGGTTTCATGAAACTCATTTTTAGGAATTTCTTATCAGAAAGAATATATAATGTTGATAAGAATATATTTTCATATATAAATCATCTATGGCAAGATTAATCAAAAATTGTCTTCGCATGTATATTAAGTTGGCTCGACAATTTGATTTCCGTTTTACCAATATGAGATTTTATCCAAATGATTCTTTTTCTATAGGATAGCTTATCCATCAAACTAACCATCTCGAAAATAGCCAATATATTTCCTTCCATCAGAGAATTTATTAATTCCAAATCCATTTTTTTTATTTCTTTTATATTACCCTATATATTCCTCATTATTAGATTTCCAAATGAAATGACCAATACCATCCATCTATCCATATCTCCATTCTCCCAAATAAATATTTCCATTTGCAAAACTCATTTATCCATAACCATTAAAACTGTCATCAAAAAATTCTCCAAAATACATAGAACCATCCTTCCAAATGTATTTCCCAACACCACTTTTCTTTCCATTTCCATCAAGTAAACCAGTAAAGTTTGCACCATTTGGAAAATTCTGAAAACTATCCAACTTTAAATCATAAGAAGGTTATAAGAAAGGAAATACGTCTTCAACCAGTCTTCCCTGAAAAAATACGCCTTGCTGACTTTAAAATATGATTCATTACTTTTATTGTGCCATCTTGATAAATTAACGTACCTTTGCCATGAAACAAATCCATCATAAACTCACCTTAATAATAGCTCAAGTTATTCTTATTGAACTACTTACCAAAGCCACATTTCATATTGAATATCACATCTCCATAAAAATACACATCGTCCTTCTCAACCTCCTTAAAGGAGAGGGAAATTTTATCAACCAATTGCAATTTCTCCTTTAATTTCAATATCTCCTATGTAACAGGTGGCTTTACTTAAATAGGATGAGTACATATTCATCTGTTATCAATTTAATGTCATCATTCTTTTTTTATTATTTATCTTATGAAATTGTTTTAGAAGATTCAATATATTAAGTTTAAGTTGGGGACTCTTATCCGGAGTTTGTAACTGGATATACTTTTCGACTGGAAGGTAATTTGGGCTTTTAAGACATAATATTATTTAATAATTATTGATTTTTAAGGAGTACTTACATAATATTTGAATTAGGCTGTTTTTCCACTTAAAAGTAGGATCAGCAACTCTAATACAACTACGAAAGCCAATATTTTTGTTGAACCAGACAGACTTTAATATTCTTTTTCATTTTTTAATTTCATTATAATTTAAATTTACGTTTGAATCTATGTTTTCATGATTCTAATTATAAATAATCAAGATTTTACTTAATAAAATAAATAAAAATTTGATATTGCAAATAAATTGTGTATAATTTATCTAATAATTTCAATTGTAATATCTTGTATGAACATTAGCTTGAAAGAATATAAATAAAAAATGCCTTTCTATCTTTCCTTATTTTAAGGCAGAAATTAATCATTCGGCTATAATAAATAATTTGAATACATTTAATAATATAAAAAGGAGAATATTGCTCATTTTTGTGTCTTTCGAAAGAGTTTAATTATCTTTAATATGATAAAAAAATATTTTTATATACACATTTCTTTAATATAATTTTTAAAGAGAATAATTGATGTAGCAAGTGATAATTTAAACTCTTTTAAAATATAATGAAATATTTGATGCATTACAGTAAGTATTTCAATTGCATAATTACAATTGTAACGATTAGAAGAACATATTGAGCAAATATTTGGAATCGAATTAAAAAAACTAAACATGTATATATGTTACACTAAATGAAAATTCTGATTTCCTTGGAATAAATGAAAGGTTCCTGAAATTATAAAAATCCTTTAATTCAAACTTAGAAAGTCTTTTTGAATTCAATACAAGTAAAACATAAATATCGATTAATTAGCTTAATTTCAAAAATATGTTTCATCTGAGATCTCTAAAATTGATAATGATCTCAGCAAAAAAGTTGTAGATGTCCAGGATGATATCAATTAATTCAAAACCAATGTTGATGCCACGTATTAGACTATTTTGAATGCAAAATAATAATAAAAATTTTAAGCGTAAACCTTTGAAAAAATTAACGAAGAAGTGGAATATATTAAACATAAATATGCTTTAAAATAGAATTTGGATGAGAATTTTGTAATATTTCATAATATAAATAGACTGAAATCCGTGATTGCATTTCTAATGTATCTTAAAGTATAAGCTATTTAAGAAATGATGTATAACTGTTGTTTAAAAATACCAAAGAAATGAAAAGCCAAACATTGTAGGAGACTTCGCAATTTAATGAACGATTGCAAAATCTTGTGAGAGAAGTTTAACAAATCGATGAATGCTTTCTTTAATTAGGATCTTTGTAAAAAAAAATAGATATTTGTAAAATCGGTACATATTAGTTAGTAAATCGAAGATGTCAATTAAACATAAGAAAAATTTAAAACTTTAGCAAATATGTACTAAGAACTTGAAGTCAACAATTCAAAGGCAGTTAAATTTGAAGTGCACTCAGCTGTCAAAAAATTTGATGAAGACTCCTTAAAAATAAATCTAATTTAGGAAAGATAAAGTAATTAATTAGAGTAAGCACATATTAAATTGTAAAATATTCTTGAGTAGAATATTGGAATAAAATCCAATTAATAATCTATTCAAGAACAATTTAATTAAGAAATTAAATCTCTTCAGAAATAGATTTCTCGGTAATAAAAGTATATTGAATAATTAAAAGAAAGGTAAATATTTCGAAATCATTAATTCTAGTATCTCCAAAACCAACTAAAATTCAGCTGATCTTCCCTTACAAATTAAAGGGTTGAATTCTTAATTACAATATTAATGGAAATATCTTAATCAGTGCTTCAACCTAACAAAAGATTCTTTAGACATACTATAAGATTTTTGTGAAACGCTCTAAGTTCCATCTATTAATTAAGAAAAAGATCTCACAAATTTAATATTGCTATTGGACAGAAGACAAAATGAATTAAAAAGGAATCTACATTAAACCCCAACACAATCATCAAATTTTCAGTCTAGAACATTGATGAGACTTTAAACCCCCAAAAATTCATAGCCTTGTGATACTCCTGCTAGAATACACTCTCTATAATAAAGAAAATGTATTTATAGTAAAAATGGAAGTCAAACAATAAGCGTAGACTCAAAAAGAGAAACATTAGTTTAAAATTGAATGTAGAAATGATAAAATTATATAGTTTTAGCCTTTATCAATTCATTAATTTATTTTATTTTATTTTTGATTCATAAAGCTAAAATGATTATACAATAAGCAAGATTTATTTGTTCTATTTTTCAAAAATTATTCTTATCTTTTAATATAAAATACGATAATTTACTCTATTCACTTCAGGTCTTTGATTCTTACTTTGAATTAAACCACAATTGATGGAGGACCATAACTCAAATACTAAATAAAAATCTCTATTTTGTGATATTATACATAAGTCAAATCCTTAAGTATTGAAATCGGATTTTGTAGTGTGATTTATAAATGAATATCCTAGGATTTATATGAATTTTTATAAACCAATTTATATATGATATATTTGATTTAAAAATTAACCAATTTTATTTATGTTGTTTAAATTTAGTTAGCTTGTAAAGCAACCAGAGATTTATGATGCTTAGCTATTATCTAAAATGTAAGCTATTTCTAACTATATTAGATGCCCATTATAATTAAAACACAAATATTTAATATTAGAATAGAAAATAAAGTAGGCAAAAGAATTGGAGCATGAAATCTATAAGATGAAAGATGAAGACCAAGGTTGGAAAAAATTAAAGATCAGTTTAGAATTCACTCCCTAGAACACTCTGAATAGTAAATTCATAATCAGTATGAAATTAGAATGAAATTTTAGTAAGGCATGCTTTGGCATGGCATAATTATTTTAAAAGAGTAACAGAATTTAAGGATTCAAATATCTATCATTATGATTTGATTGATCCTCCTTTGCAATATTTAGGCACTAAACAATGTGATAAATTAAAGTTAGAAATTAATAAATTGGAATTTGATAAAGTCTATGTGTCACCATTGTTAAGGCATATTATTTGAAAGTAATTATAGAGCAATACAAACAACTCAACTATTGTTTTGTAACCATCCATAGAAGGAGAAGATTTAATTTATCCTATGTCCAGATATTTGCGAGAAAATAAGCACCATAAATTCAGTTTATAAATGGGGCACCCTTACATAACTATTAAAAGATGTATCCTTTATATAAATTATTATTAGAATGGAAATCCAATTCAATTTGATTTTAGTTAGATGCCAGATAATCTTGAGTTTTGGCAATTCAATTTATTACAAAAAAGTTACGACTTAAGAGATTGCTAAGCAAATAAGGAAGATTTCGAAAGATTCATAGTTGATGAGTTTGTCAGAAAAGGATCAAGCTTTTAATTAGAACACGGCAGGGGTGTAATCAGTAGAGTGTAAGGATTTGTAAACAAAATAAAAGAAGATCAAACTTAAAGTAAAATTGGTATCGTGACACATTTTCAAATTATAAAATCAATATTACAATGTAGCAGATAAAGAATAGATTTTAAATTTGGAAATGGAGCTGTGTTTGGACTTAATTTGTGATTTTTGTGATTAATTGATATTATTTATAAATATTGAATTAATGGATCTGTTTAGGAAGCCTGTGAAAACCTAAGCTGAAATCGAAGTATTTTGTTATGTTTAAATAGATTCTATATAAAGAGCAATTCAACAAGTTAGAACCATTTATAAAAGTGCTTACTCTACAAAGTCATTCTGAATATTTAGAAGTAACTTCACTTTTTTATGTTCTTTAGCTTATTAGAAGAATTAAAGTGTATGAATTGATGGCATTTAATTTAGTGCCATAAAATGAATTGGACAATTTATATATGTTTTATTAAGGAAGGATGAGATAAGATTTATCAGATTTAGAGGATTTGGATGAATTTGCCTCAAAGTCCAAATTTATCAAGAAAAAAAAATAATAGTACTAGGAAGACTTACCTGAAGGTTATTTAATAGACAGACAAAATATGAATAAAATCGTAAGAAATATTTTAAATTAGTTCGCAGTTGAAAATTGTACTTTGCTTATGCTGACACCTACAGACATTACATCGTTGCTTCTTAAACATGAGTAATTAATCAGACAGAAAAGACACTTTTTCTTAAATACTTTCAAACCTACCAATGTGGATGATAAATAATTGTTATGTCAAATTGCTGATTCACTATAAGTATTTCATAAATACATTAGCTTTTCTATTATGAAGAACTCGCTTGTATAATGTAATTATATGAAAAATTGGATAACTTGTTTATCATTTTTACCGGAAGAGTGCAAATCTATACTAAAAGAAACATTATTATGGAGTGCAACCCCATGGATTTTATCAACGAAGAATGTGCCATGGCTAATTATTCAGCATAAGTTCTATCCAAAGATGCATAACTATTTAAAATAGATAAAGTATTGCTATAATTGTTTCCAGAATCAGCAAAATTACTGATTGAGCATTCAAAAAAGCAGAAAAGTTTACTTAGAAGAAAATTAATAGAAAATCACATTGTTGATTTATAAATACCAGAAAACTAAGCTTACAAATTTCAAAGATAGCATAAATTTAGAAGCATGATCTCCTTAGATAAACTATTTAAGCCAGCCTAACCTCTTCAATAAAAATCTGAACAAACTACAATGACTGGATTCAACAGAAAAGAAACATAACATAGAAAAAAACTATCAACAGGAAGTATTGAAGTATCCGATAAAGAAGTTGTGCAGGTTCTTTTCAACAAAAATTAATTTACCTCCAATCGAACACTTCAATCTTAAACATCCGATAAATTCAGCCGATCATCCTCAAATATCTCTAAATTACTCAATTTTAATTTCTAATCTGTGTAACTGACCAAATCCTCGAAAAAAGTTTAAAGCTTGTGCCTATTACCTGAGATGTCTCAAAAATAAAATAAATAATCCTCATTATTATGAATAATTATAAAAAGCTTGTAATCAAATCTAATTCTTTATTATTACTATAACTCTATTGAGAATCAATATATAATTTATAGTAATGTTATTATTAAGAAGTTTTAAATTATATTATAAAATATATTATTGGATATTAATTATTTCTGATATCACTTGATAATTGTATTATCCTTTAAGAACAGCCTTACTTAAAAAAATTGAGCGCTCAATATTTTCTTGCTGCAAACAAAAAGAGCTATTCTTTTACTACTTCATCTTTTTCTTGAAAACTTTAGTCTTTTTCTTCATTTAAATGATACTCTCATTTCATTGAGCTTATTATAAAACTTATTAAACTATATAACTCAGAATAGTTAATGAAATTTTCAGACTCAATATTTATATTAGATTACGGTCTTCTACATCTCAAATTAATTTTGTAAAGTGTAAATACTAACAATTTGAATAATAATTTGTAATTATAGGTAATCAATTCATTTCTTAGAATTTTTCTTATTCTATTCTAGTAATTTATTTGAGTATTCTTCTGGAAAAGCAGCTTCATCTAATTTTTACCAAAATTTTTTTTTCATGAATTCTGTTTTGTGTACAAACTTATTGAATGACTAATTTTAAACTAAATATTGCGTAAGATGAGGGTTTTCTTTAGCATTTAAGAAAATGTTCAATTTATTTAATAAATTCCTCATAAAATTATTAATAATAATATAATCTCTATAAATTATGAAGAATTTTATTCTTAAATACCGATTAATATCTACAAACTCTTGCCTTCTGTTAGAACCGAATAGTCTTTTCTGATTTCATTCAATAATGAAAGCCTAAATCAAAATTATTTTTTTCGTTTTCTTTACTAAATTGATCAACAAAAGTATTCGAAATCAAGTGCTTAAATGGTGATATATATTAGATTAACAATTATTAAAAATAATATGCTTCAGTATGTTATTGAATAGCTATAACTAAGTTCAAGCATATATTAATTTGGATAATTCTAGAAATTTTATATAATAAATTTGGCAAGTGTAATGAAAACAGTTATAAAATTAGTGAATTAAACACTATTTAAGATTTGGTGTCACTTTTATTTGTATAACTCAATATAAATTATTGATGAACAATTCATTTTGTGATTAGAATTATTTTAATTTATTTAAATATAAATGCAATTGAATATTTAGTCCAATTATGAGGAATTCATAAATAAATAATGGTTGATTATTAATAATGACAATTATAATTCATTCATTCTTTGGAACTTCCTCTTACAAGGCCTTATTGCTTTCATAGGCTTTTTCAAATTCAGTTTTAAATCTTTCGACTTCTTCTGGTGAAATAAATCGAACACACAATTGCCAAACTTTTGGTTATTCATCAGAAGCGTCATAGCATGTCCATATCCATGACTTGTCGGCTGTCTTCAATTAGGATAATTTGCAAAAGCCCTCTTATGCTGTGATGAAATGATTAGCAATTAATTTTCCAGTCTTATCTTATCTCATAAGTAATCTGATTTTATTTGTTTATTTATTTTTAAGGAATTTCATGTCTCCAACACCTCTTTCCTAAGAGTAAATCATATATATTACCTTCCATTAAGCATCTGCAAATCTATAAATTTTAGCTCGGAATTTAGCTACTTCTTCATCATTTTCTTCTCCGGTTTAAACAGGTAGTTAAGGAAGAGTTGCCTATCCTTCTCCTACAAACACTTCTTATTCTGGATTGTAGTCTTCTCCTACTTATTCATCATCATCACCGTGAGGGTCCATTGATTAAATTAAAAAATTATTTAAATATTTAAATTTATATTGGTGGGTGATGTCCTTTAATTATGATTTCTATACAATGGAATCTTTCGGAATTTAAGAATCCGTATTAATCAAATTTCTATAATACATATTTATTCATGAATCACATAGTCTATGTAAATTTGACTATTTTTATTTTTATGTGCTACATTAATTATAAAAACAACAAAGAATTAAAAATCAATATAATAAAAAGAAAAACAAAATTCCATCAAGTACAACAATTCTGTCGAGGTCTTTATTACAGGACATCTTGTGAGACTTTTCTGGCTTATAAATTCTGAGCAAGTTAATCAATCAACTCATTTATTCCCTCTCCTGTTTTCGTTGATATTTCACAATACAACAGGTTTTTAGCCTTACAAAATTATTGAACCTTTTCTTATGCAATACATCTGAGTTCTACTCCATCGTGAATCAGGTCTAATTTATTTCCTACTATTATAATCACAATTCTATCGTCAGCATTATTGTAAATATCTTCATTTATTATTTATGACTACCTTTCAACCAGAATTGTAAATTTTCATAAGAATATAAATCAGTCAGATCATAAAACAATAATGCCCCTTGTGATTAATGAAAATGGCTAAATAGTGTAATTAATACTTTGAAGTTAAAGACTTATATTTCTCAGAACCAGCTAAATCAAAAATATAATACCTGTGTCCCAAATTTTTAGATTGATTATTAATTCCTTAAAAACAACCTACTTTGTTGCATACTCAACTCCAATTGTTGATTAGGGTTATCTTGGAGCAACATTCTTAGTTATTCGAATAAAAAAGCTTGTCTTCCCAACCTTGTTATCTCCTACTAAAATAACTTCGTTTGATATCTGAGTTACCTTTATACGATTAAATTTAATTCATAATAAAAATATCAATATAAAAATTCAATAATTTTATTTTCAAATCATCATTGGCAATCACAAAGTAATAATGTTTGATCGATCTTGTTTAATAACTCTAGTATCATTTTATCAATGAAATTTAAATCTATCATTAATTTTAACATAAAATTTATAATTATTACTTAAATATTATTTATGTATCTTTAAGGCATTTTATACTTGGCTAAACTTAGGCTTTGAAGACTTAGTTTTCGGTTTCGTTTACTGATTGCAAATTTCAAAATTAGTGCTTTCAATTTTCAAGATTACTTCCTTATTATACTTACATTTGATATAAGAAAGTTATTATAGTCTCTATTTAATGACAACAAACATGTTTCTGTATATATATGAGTGCTATTTTTATTTAGAAGTTCTCCTAAAATGAAGAAGGATTTATCCTTGAAGTTTATACACTCAATTCTGATTGTAAGGCTAGTATAAAACAATATTATTTAATTAAGAAAATAATAATTTATAATATTAAATAAAAAATGTAAAATGGCTTAAACAACAAGATAAGTATAAAATAAACAATACTAAGCTTCGATTAGTAATTTTTGTGAGCTTATAAGATTAAATAATAATTAAATATTAATTGGCCGAAAATAGGCTAAAGAAATGATATCATGTGTAAGCATATTATAAAGAGAGATATCAAGTAAACCTTAATATTTAAATGAAGAGTAAAATGCTACAATAACAATATGGTAGCTAAAATAATACATCAAAGAAACTAGAACAAGGAAGATAAGATAAGTCTAAGAATACCAGATAAAATAAAGGAAAAATATTAATATAGAAAAAGCAGTGTGGCAATATAATCCAACAATTTAAAAAAGCCAAGACAATACTGGCTATTAAAATTGCATTGGTATAATTCTTATCTTTTAAAGTTATTAAACAATTTAGAATTGAACATACAAGAAAAAGTTGTGAAAAATTATGATGCAAAAATTTAAAAGAACTCGGAAGATTCTAGTTATTACCACAACAAAGGTATAAGAAATTATGTAGAATTGTTAGCTGTTAATTTAGAAAAAATGAATAGATTAGAAGAAGCTTTGGAAAATTATGATTTAGCAATTTTAAAAAACCCAAAACATTCTGAATTTTATAATTGTAAAGGTAAAATTAATATTCAAAATTTCTAAGCTAATATTTTAGAAAAAATGAACAGATTAGAAGAAGTTTTATAAAATTTTGATTTTGCAATATAGAATAACCCAGAAGAATCGAAGTACTACTTCAACAAAGGTTTAAATAAAATGTTACATTTCTAAAGGCTTTATGTTAGATAAAATGAACAAATTAAGAAGAGGGCTTTGTTATATTTATGATTTTTGCAATATAGAAAAACCCCAGAAAGATTATAGGTAATTACCTCCTAAAAATGTATAATTATATATGATGAATATATTAGCTTATACTTTATATAAAATGAATAGATTTGAAGAATCTTTAAAAAATAGTGATTTAGCAATATTAAAAAACCCAGAAGATTCTAGGAATTACAATAATAAAGGTACATTTTAAGTTGTAGAATTAATAAGCTACTGCTTTATTATAAATGAACAGATTAGAAGAAGCTTTGGAAAACTTTGATTCAGCAATTTAGAAAAAAAACCCAGAAGATTCAAGATATTACTTTAATAAAGGTAAATCTAAAGTTGTAGAATTAATAAGCTACTGCTTTATTATAAATGAACAGATTAGAAGATGCTTTGGAAAACTTTGATTCAGCAATTTAGAAAAAAAACCCAGAAGATTCAGGATATTACTTTAATAAAGGTATATTTAAAGTTGTAGAATTAATAAGCTGCTACTTTATTATAAATGAACAGACTAGAAGAAGCTTTAGAAAATTATGATTTAGCAATATAGACAAACCCAGAAGTATCGAAGTACTACTTCAGCAAAGGTATAAATAAATCTAATATTTCTCAGCCTTGACTTTAGATTAAATGAACAAATTAGAAGAAGCTTTGTACAATTATGATTCAGCAATTTAGAAAAACCCAGAAAATTCTAGGTATTACCACAACAAAGGTTTAATTTAATATATAGAATTATTAGCTGTTATTTTAGGAAAAATGAACAGATTAATAGAGGCTTTGGAAAATTATGATTTAGCAATTTTGAAGAACCCACAAGAATTTAGGCATTATAATAATAAAGGTATAATTAACATTGTATAATATTTTAGCTATTATTTTAGATAAGATGAGCAGATTAGATGAAGCTTTGTAAATTTATAATTATGCAATAAAGAAAAATCCACAAGATTGGATGCATTACCATAACAAAGGTTTATCTAGATATCTATAATAAATTAGCGATTACTTTAACAAAATTGAACAGATTAGTAGAAGCATTAGAAAATTTTGATTTAGCAACTTAGCTGAATCTATCAAATTCTAGCTATAGTAATGGGAAGGGTATAATTAAATATTTATAATTTGTTAGCCGATATTTTATATAAAATGAACTAATTAGAAAAAGCTTTAGAATAATATGATTCCGAAATTTTGAAAAACCCAGAAAATGCTTTATATTTTAATGGCAAAGGTATAAAAAAATATAAATAATTTAGCTACTATTTTAATTTAAATGAATAGATTAGAAGAAGCTTTGGAAAATTTTGATTTAGCTATTTAGAAAAATCCAGAAGATTAAAGGTATTACCACAATAAAGGTATATTTAAATTTGTAGAATTTATAAGCTGGCGCTTTATTAAAAATGAACAGATTAGAAGAAGCTTTGGTAAATTATGATTCTGCTATTCAGAAAAACCCAGAAGGTTCAATTCATTACTCCAATAAAGGTATATTATTTATGTATAATATGTTAGCTTATACTTTACTTATGATGAATAGATTAGAAGAAGCTTTAAATAATTTTGATTTAGCAATATAAAAAAACCCAGAAGATTCAATTAATTACTTTAATAAAGGTATATTTAAAATTGTAGTAATTAATAAGCTTTCACTTTATTAAAAATGAACAGATTAGAAGAAGCTTTGGAAAATTATGATTTAGCAATATAGAAAAACCCAGAATTTGCTGAATATTATAATGGGAAAGGTATATAAAATATATATTATTTAGCTAACTCTTTACAAAACTTAAACAGATTGGAGGAAGCTTTGGAATATTATGATTCAGCAATTTAGAAAAATCCAGAAGATTATAGGTATTACCATAACAAAGGTATACTTATAAATGTAGAATTTATTAGCTTTTAATTTAGAAAAAATGAATAGAGTAGAAGAAGCTTTGGAAAATTATGATTTAGCAATTTTTAAAAACCCACAACATTCTGAATCTTATAATTGTAAAGGTAAAATTAATATTTAGGAATTCTAAGCTAATATTTTATAAACAATGAACAGATTAGAAGATGCTATATAAAATTATGATTTTGCAATATAGAATAGCCCAGAAGAATCGAAACACTACTACAACAAAGGTATAAAAAATGTAATATTCCTCAGCCATGACTTTAGATAAAATGAACAAATTCGAAGAAGCTTTGTAATATTATAATACAGCAATTCAGAAAGACCCTGCAAATTCTGAGTATTATAATGGAAAAGGTAAAGTTTAATATGAATAATTTTTTAAGCTAATACTTTAACAAATATGAAGAACTTCGAAGAAAGTTTGAAAAATTTTGATATAGCAATATAGAATAACCCAGAAGATTCAAAGGTCTTCTTCAACAAAGGTTTAAGTTAATTCATATAATTTCTAAGCTTTTGCACTACACAAAATAAAAAGATTTGAAGAAGCTTTGTTAAATTATGATACAGCAATTTACAAAAACTCTGAAAATTCTGAATACTTTTATGGAAAAGGTATGCTTAAAATGTATACTTTAAGCGATTGCTTTAGCTGAAATGAACAAATTAGAAGAGGCTTTTGCATATATTGATTAAGCGATTTAGAAAAACCCTGAAATTTCTCACTATTACGATGCCAAAAGTATATTTAAGTTTTTATATTTTTAGCATAAATTTTACTTTAAATGAATAGAATTTAAGAGGTCTTTGAAACATAACGGATTGATTTTTTGAGATTTTTATGAATTTCAAATATTATCATTTTTAACATTATTTTTTATTTCTAATGTAAAATGTCTTGTATATTAAATAAATAGGATGAAGTTTGGAAATATTATCATTTATATATTCAGCAATATTACCTCTAAACTTAATTTATCTATTGCGCTTAAGAATGGTGTCAACAACATTATCGTGTAATTTGTCAATCAAAATGGTATAATTACAAAACAAGTTAAGGTTATGCTAACATATAGTTGCTGCTTATTAGCTTTTGAACAAAAACCATTATTATAAGAGATTGTATTGTTTTTAAATATGTCTTTAGTAATAATACATTGTCTAAAATAGAATAAATCATTAAAGCCATTATTTACTTATAATGGTTTATTTAGTAAGATAGCCATTATTTTGATAACCAGATAAAATTTTCTTAATGTATATTTATCGTAGAATCATTAAATTTGAGCTGCGTCATTAATCTTCAAGGACCAAATATTCAATACTATCTAATTTTACTTTATTATTCTATTCTAAATTTTAGATGGAAATAAAATAATCTCTAATGACTTTGATGAAATTAGACCCTACTATAGAAAATTAAATTGATTTGTTCAACATAAAAATATATTGATAGACCTTAAAGTTAACACCTCTAAATAGCATATCAATATTTTAGTGAATTAGATAAACTTAATATAATCTTGGAAAAGTCTCAATTATGTTTTAATAATAATGGAGTAATCTAAAAAGGGTACTAATCAAATATTATTTACAATAGATTTATTTTTCTAAATAATCATTTGAAATGAAATTTTATTTAGTAAATAAAACTTTCTGCACACAATTTTATCATTCAATATATATATATGTTGGATACAAATCTTAAGATATAATAATTGAGTGATCCAAATCCTTATAATTTATATTTAGAAATATTGATTTTATTATGCCTATTTTTAAGTTACAGAAAGTATTCAATAAAATATTCGAAATTACTTCATTAAAATTTACAAATTATGTTTGCCATAAGTAGAGTGAATTTTTGATAACCTAATATTATCTTTTACAATAATATGATTGAATAAATATTAGAAATAAAGTTTTCATTGCAAAATAGAATAGTGTTGAAGATCTAAAATACGAATTTCATGTAATTTCCCAATCATATATATAGAAATTTAAGTTGAAAAAAATGTGTATAGAAAAAATTTGTTTCAAAATTTAGAAAGTTTTATGAAGTTCCATTCTCAAAAAGTATTAAAGTCCATTTGAAGAATAATACGCAAGTTAATCTCCTCAACCAATTTTTGTTTCCTAGAGTTTAACTTAAATTCAAATTTAATAATACTATATTGTTTCTTGGTTTGAAAATTAGACGAGCTTAAGGGGAGGTGGATGTGGAAATACAAAGATTCCTAAAGTTTAAATAGGAAAATTCAATAATTCACTACAACTTTATCAGAATTCACAACGACAACCTCAGAAAAATCTTTCACTTTTTAAGATAAACTCCAACAGGTTGAAATCCTCTCTGCATTTTCTTGGTTTTACAACAATAAGGAATATTCTCTTAGATAATATGTAATGATGTTTGAATAAATTCAAAATTTTATCACCTAGTTGAAGTATTGTTAAAATCTCTGATAATATAAATTAAATTATCAGGATTCTTATTCCATTAACTGCTTGACATTTGTGATGATCTCTTTAGAGTAATCCTTTGAAATCAATTACAAAATGAGGAGGGATAGATATACGTAGGAAGTTCTCAAATATCATTCATTTGAAATTATTACAGAAATTAAATTCAAAACTAGCATTGAATCAATCAACATTCATAAAACTAGAGTTGAATTTGAATTCTAGCTTATTAAATTAGGTTAATTTATCATAGAAACTAATTCAGAATGAGAAAAAGAATTATTAATTTCAATACTATATAGTGCTGCAAGTTCAATATCTCTGAATTAAACCTAGCAGTGAATTAATCGATTCCCCACTAAACACCAGAAAATAATCACCTTTCAATTTCTATGAAAATAAATTTAGCATCCATTACAAAAATATGAAGTTTATTATTTTTTTGAGAAACTAAAATGTTCAATTATCAATTAATAGAAACTAGGATATTCAGTTCAAAACTATTAACCCATTGCCGCAAGGTTATAATTAATATATTAAATTATCTTAAGATTGGATGATACATTTTGTTGAATTAAATTCATAACTGAGTTAATGTTGTATCGACTAATAATCAAGAAAGAAGAACTAAAACCAACACGGTCAAAAATTTATGCAATTTGGAATCACTTAATAACTACTAATTAAATGATTTAACTGCCTCATGAAAAAACCTCTGGCAAACTCTAAATTTTGCAAAAAAGAATTCTTAGCATTTGTAATTTAAATAATTAACAATTTAAAGAGTATAGATGAATTTTATTAGTTCTCAAAATCTGTTATCATTATAAAGAATAATACTAATAAGTTTAAGAACTCATATAAATTTTAATCAAATTTAAGTGGTTATTAAAATAAAAGAAGTCGAATTTTTCATTAACAATAAAATATAAATAAACAATAAATGAGATAATAGTACATACATTTAATAAAGATATTATAGAAATATCATCGGATAGGAAAATTGACTTAACAAAATGTTTCAAGAATATTTTTGAATCAAAATAACTCTTCTTAATTATGCAATTTAGGTCAATTGTTAGATGACCAAAATCTAGCATCAATACAAACATTACAAGTAGTTTCTTAAAAGGCCTAGCTATTCTAATAATAGGATCTTGCGTTAAATCGAGAAATTATTACTGATACAACTTATTCATACTTTTTAGAAGAAGTTGTATAAAGAAATTGGTTTAGTGAAGGAAATAAACTCTTAGATATTTTTTCAGACTCCTCTTATAAAGTTTGAGAAGCAGCTGCATTTAATTTAATTAAAATACAATCTATAGTGTAAGAGGTTGCCATTAAGGATTTTTTGCAAACTTTATTGCTATGAATATGAATGATTGAAAGATATCT
>NW_001798965.1:283631-302230 GCF_000165425.1 Paramecium tetraurelia
AGTGGATCAAGGGTACCACGAAACATAGTCAATAAGTATTTTGAATTTCTTAAATAATTAAAAGGTCAAAATTTCCCCCTTAATGAGTTTAAATTAATTTGAACAAATTTAGAAGATTGCATTAATACAATCATCATTCAAAATATAGCCAAGATATATTATTTTAGATGTTGAAAAGATAATTTAGAAGTTCCAAACTAAGAAAAGAGGTTCTTCTTTTATGGAGCTTATAAAAGTTTTCTTTAGTCATTAACAATGAGAATATTAATCATTTAATGGGCGCTCAATTTACCAAAATTGTCATCTACTTTTTCAGAATCGAATTTTTTGAGACATACTCTCAAATAAAATGCCTTTAATTAAGATACAAAGCTCATAAGCAGAATTAATTAATGAACAATATCAAAATTAATCAAAACTTAATATAGGTTTCAGATTTATAATCAGATTAGACTTAATTAAATTAGAAGTCGGTTGAAACAAAAACCTATTAAGTCAAAGGTTCTAGAAAACTTTCTTTCATTAATTGAAGAATTAGGTAGCTAAAGTTTCTTTAAAAATTATTCGAATTTTCACCCAATTGACTTTTGGATGAGAATAGAATACTCTCAAGGAAAGTCTTTACTATTTAGAGTGAGGTAAATTTTATAGTATCAGCGTTCAAACAAAATTAATTTACGGCTTACGATCTTTATGAGACTTTTTCACAATTTTACCATATGAAGCAACTTTAAAATGGAAAGAATTAAGAAAAACTTTTTATTATGGAACTTCTTTAAATGATTTACATGATTAACCACTATATTTGGCTCAAGATATGACTACATATTAACTTGCCTAAGTTGATTACTGTTCTAACTTACACAAGCAACATAAGAAGGGGAAAATAAATATTTTTGGGAAGATTAATATTTTGATGAGAATTAAACTAAATGTATTTTGAATCTATTTATAAAAGTGTTTTAAGATAATTATTTTGGGTTATTAACAAACAGCAGATTCAAATTTGGATCAATTTAATATTTCACTTGAGCATTATTAAGGTTAAATATAATTATTAAAGCCGAAATTGAAGTAAATTTTGGATATGAAGCAGAAATTAATTTTAATTGTTTAATAATCGAAGCAATAAATTGAGTTTGTGCGCTCAGCCTCTAACACTATCTATTTATTAAGATCTCTTAGAGAAAAATTTTAATGACACTGATCTTTCTCATATTTGTTTGTCTACACTAAATTAAATGGTTTAAATTTCTGTTAAATTAACTTCGATAAATATAATTTTAATAGGATTTCAATTGATTCATGCAATTTTAACCGTGCTAAAATTACAAATGCAAAATGGAAGAACTTGAGTTTAAAGAGAAACCAACATTAATTGAACATAAAGATAGTATAACAAGCCTATAATTCACAAAAGATGAAGGAATTTAATTTCTTTAAGTAATGATGGAATGATTACAACTTTGTAGGTTCTGGGAAATAGAACCAAAAATTTTTTCGTTTTCAAATCATTAAAAAGTGATTTCAACATTCATTTTCAGAACAAACAAATCTTTTGCCATGTTTGAAAGGCTAGTCCATTCAGATTTTGAACTGCTCAGGTTTGATTTTGGAATTATTTACCTCTTATTAATTATGATTATAATAGAGTAATGTTGTCTTAGGACGGAAATTACATTGCAGCACTCACATAGTCCATTAAGATTTTTTCAGGTAAATTAAATCCTTGAAAATTTAAATTTAACCGTAGAGAAATATTTTAACAGTGAAATTTATAATTGAATGCACTGCAATCTCTTCAAGTTCTAAACTGTTAGTTGCACGTGGAGCTGAAGTAATGCTATTTTATATAATTAATTTTTCAGATCAACAATAAATTGCAGTTCTCCAAAACAGTGCTCAATCATTAAATACCTCATCGGATGAATAAATACTGGCTATGGCAGGTATGGGTAATAAGATAAATTTTTGGAATGTAAGGAATAGAGGGAAAGTTGAACTACTTTTCTCTCTCTAAAATAAAAAATATCCTCTAAAGCATTTCTATAACACAATTCTATATAGGTTATAAATGTTCTAAGATAAGACAAATAAACATATGACTTCTAAATAGAGAATTTTTTGGGGGGTTTGTAGAATAAATACGGGAGAAGTTATGTCAAACTCTGTATAAGCTAATTATGAATTATCAGATATTTTGAATATTAGATAAAAATTGATGGTCGTTAGATAGTAGTAATTGATAAAAAACAAATGAAGTAAAATATACTTTGGATAAATTTTCTTCAGAAATTAATTCTGCTATATTTTCTATAGAAGGAAAATAATGTTTATTGGGAATCAAGGATGGGTCAATTTTGATCTATGACATTTTATAATATGTTATCAATCAGATCTTGTTATGCATATTTTTCACATTTTAATACCATAGATGTGTGAATAAATCTTTTGAGGTGCTGCTCCTTTATACAGCAAAATAGTAATTTAGAGAATTTCAATAGATATAAAATATGACCATTTATACAATTAACATTAAATTAAGTTTTAAATTTAAATTTAAGAAGCCAATCTAAAAGATTTCAATAATAATAATCATCCTATTTATACTTTATCATTAAGGCTAAGGATAATTCTTTACAATTGAGTGTAATAAAATACCTTATTAATATTTTTTTTAGATATTTAGTAAAATCTCTCAGTCAATTCCCATATTTCAATGAATTTTGTATTTTTACTCCTGCAAAGAACTTATATTTATAATTAAAGGAATATTAACAATACACAATTTTTTTGATTTTTTTTGCATTGCTTTTGTTTATTGAATGTCCTACTTCTTTCAAGAGTATAATATATCCTTATATTCCTGAAAATTGGTAAGAGTAAAATCTAGTTTACTTTAAGTCAATAATATAGATAAATACGACAAATCAGCTCTTTAGTAATAACAGAAAGACCATAATATTAATCCATGATTTAAAACAAAAACATAAATAATTAATAGGTATTCTGAATCGTGTTTAAGAAGGTAGAAAAATTGCGAAATAGGTAAATTCAAGAAACAAAACTACACATTAATATTCATTAATTTAATATTAAGTGAGGTATAAGGATTTTAATGCAATTTTTTCAATCAATTGTTCGAACAAAAATTATAACTGTAGTTTCAACTTAGCATTTACACTATATTTTTTTGGCAAATTTAAAATTTGAATCTTCACATACAACATATGAGGCATCTAAAAATAGAGTAATCCCTCATTTTGTTTTTCAAGAAAAAATTGTTGCAATTGCAAATATTAAAACTACAAATAGAAATTTTGAAAAAAAATAATTTATTGATTATGCTTAGTTTCAGGCATGGTTTGCCTAATATTATCATAAGCTATCTTTATTCAATCTTTTACTAATCGTTTTATATTCCTAATTTAACGAAAATTTTTCTTATTTTTTCTTTTTTTTTCATATATTTTACATTTTATTTAATTTTAGAACTTCAAAAAATTACAAAACCAATTCAATAATGAAATAAAAAATAACTTAATTGTTTGGAGAGAATAAAAAATTAAAACAATCATAAACAAACCTTTCAAACCAATAAGAGAAAGAATAAGATTTGCATAATTTTATCAACTAAAGAATATATGATTAGGTTTAATTAATTTAAGCTTAACTGCTTCTAATAATAATGTAATAAACTCCACTTTTCTCAATTCAAAGATGATGCTACTTTGAACCACTTTTTTAAGAAATACACAATTTACAATACCCATTAAATTAACTATTATAATGCTCTGTTTTAAACCTCCTTAAGCTATTAAAATGTAAATAAAATGGAGCTATTATAACTAAAAAGATACTAAAACTCAATACATCAAAATATTGGTAGAAACAGTTTAATTGAATCTAAGATTGAAATAAAGAGAGAGGAATTAGGCCTGATAAAGGAATCCCTCTATAATATTATATAATCTCTGAAAAGAAAAATAAATAACACTCTTTAAATCAGACTTAATCGATAGACCAATACCTTTAAGTTTCAGAACATTATTAATCTCTTAGAATTAGAAAATGACTAAAAATAGCTATTGTTGAATCTGTTATTCAATAATAAAATTAGAAAGAGGATAATTGTCTGTAATTCTATCAATTTTCCATAATATTTAGAGCTAATCAAAAATCGTAGAGTTCAAAGCATTTATTAAATATATGAGTCCATGAAATTTGGTTATTATTAAATATTCGGACAATTTATTGACGACTCATGAATATTACAAAATCCTTAATTCAATTCAATATGATAACAAAACTTAATGCCTTAATATCCCTAAATCCATAATAATACTTTAGTATATTTATCAAAATAAATTTTTTTTTTACATTCTACTTGAAAGCAAGAGATAGAGCATAAACAGAAATGAGACATAGGAATAATTTATGAAAGTCAAATTAAAATTAATTATTGAATTTCCGCATATAAAAAGAATAAGAATAAGAAGATGAAGATATTTTATTTTGTATTTATTAGATATTTCACAAATCAATTTCGATAATTTGATTTGAATATTGTTTCGATGAAAATAATGCCTCATCATTTTATAAATTATAAAATGGTGATATACAGCTCAATCTCTTTAAACTGAATTATTTAAAATAAGTATTTCAATTAATAGTTAATCAATATAAACATTTATTATTCAAATCATCAAATTTTTCATTTTTCAGATGGCATTAAAAAAATAGGCTTGAATTTTTATGATTGACATATGCCCATTCACTAAATTGCTACTCTATGAATTCCCCAATGATTATATTCTTATTTTTGAAACAAATCTGGCAGGAAAATTTATTGTTACTAATCCTATGGCGTTTCCCTCATGTATTTGTTCTTCATCACTATCATCCTTGAAAGTTGCGAAAATTTTAAAATAATGTATTCGCAAGTCATTATCCCAAAATCGAATCCGTATAGTGTTAATCTCGTATATTTATCGAAATTTAACATACATTGATTAATAACGTTCACATCTTCCATGGCCCAAAAGATCTGTATCATGTAGTTTTGGATAAACTTTATCTCTTAAAGGGCTTTTGAACTCTCCATAATTAAAAAAGAAAATTTCACGAGCATTTGCCATGAAGCCACCATTTGAGTCTGAAGCTACATCCCTGTAATGACCTCTTTAAATCGATTTTTCATGAAGTTTCAATATATCGCATGAATCCTATATCGAAAAATCAAGTAGTATGAATAGGAAATATATTTTCATATAAAGAAAAGTATTGTGATTATGGAAATATTAACATTAAATAACTAATTTTTTTTTTCTATATAAAATATACTTCAACTTAAAGATGAAATAAATTTGAATATATTCATTATCCTTTTACATTGGTGATAAAAGAAAAATCTGTAATCCTCTTCTGTATATTACAATTTCTATTATTGCAACTCTTAGTGATGCATATTTACAATCGTCACATCTCTCCATTTAGGGTCTAAGATTTCCCATCCGCTCCTTGAATATCTCATGTATTTTTATTGGGCATTGGAGAAAGTTATTATAGTATCGTAAAAAGGGCAAAATAAAAATTCTAAGACAATCATAGATTTTTCATGTTTCTATAATTCTTAAACTTATTTTTCATAAATAAATAGAAAATGGCTTTCTAAAAATTTTAAATTTGCATTTAATTATAATTAAGGGAACCATAGAAAAAGCATTCTTTTCAAATATTCTTCAGTAATTAAATGAATAACTTAATTAAGAAATCATTTTCATGTATTTGAGAATTTAATGTGTTTTTAAAAAAGGATTTATTTGATGATACATCTATAGAATTGATTCCAGCTAAAAGAGGTATTAAGTTATACTAATGGATCCTCATAATTAATAATTTCTTTTGTTAAACTTTCATATTCATCAAGATTTAAAAATTTAATAAAAATTCTTAATCAATTTGTTTCTCTTTAGTAATTTTATGCAAATTCAATTGACTGATTCTTTATTTAATAAACAATATAGATGCTATTACTTATTTCCTATCTTTTGTTGTTGTTGGCATTAATTTTCAATGATAAATTTGTTCTTTCTAGATTCTTATTGTCTTGATTCAAACTCTGAAAAAGGCAGTTCATAACCATCTATTTAATTTCAAAAGGTTTCATTATAACGATGACTTTAAGCTGTACCTATTACTTTATTTAGAAGGTAAGTGAAATTGGGAAAATGTAGTTTTCGAGACTTGTTCATTATTTTTGATTTAAATTAAATGTGAAAGATGAATCATAACGTCTAACATAGAAAATTAATTCACTCTACTAGTTTTCAGTATTCATTTTTTTGATTGACTTTTTAATTTTGTCTATCCTTTCAGTTTATTGTCAATTTTATATAACTTTAATAATCATGCGCACTATTTGTATCTGCAGTTGCATAAACTGCAGTTTTGAAAACTGTACTCCTGACCAACAACAACAAAATAGTTTACTAGGCCGACCAAAATGCTACACTTGTTGCAGCGTACTTAATGCCCTTCATATATATAATGTGCCAATCCATACTGAATTTATATATCTCTAGAGCTGCTCATCTTGTGCATTGGCTTTGAATTCTTATTCTTGTAAGTAAATTTTGATACATGAATTAATTTAAGACTGAGTTGTAAAATTATACCTAAGTTTAAAGTGTTAAAATTTTGAAGTTTTCTTTGAGGCTTCTCATTAATCTCTGTTCTCGATTGTTGATCATGTTGCCTAACAGTGTATTATTTTACTGCTCACTATCACACTATTGAATGTGGTGATCTTTGTAAAGCTAATGTTTATACTGGCTATTTGTTTCGAATCTGTTTTTAATAAAAGCTCATATTTTGTAAATTTATATTATATATGTTAGACAAGATTTGATATTGTGCTACTTTGTAAAATTCAATTATTTTTCAAATTAAACACTTGAAGTAAATATGCATCTCCTTGTTAAGTCGATTATTCAACTTGTCATGCTATAAAATACACTCAAAGTCGCTTTGTATGATATCATCTACTACTAGTGAAAGTTATTGAATATCTGTTTGAAATTTAGACCAGCATACATTTGTTAGAAGTTATTGCTTTACTACCTTACAACCGTGTTAAATCCATAAACTCAATGCCTACTTCAGAGTTGTATCTTTAAGGCGATTAACTCTGATGCTAATTTCAATTCATCTCCATTTACCTACCTTTGAACTTTTGAATATAAATTGTGCAAACCCTCTTGCTACATGCTAGATGATTTGCATATTCTATTTCTTTTAAGGATATTTATCAGAACCAGTTGTAAATTTAAATGCTCTATGCTTTATTATTCATTTTGTGTAGAAGTAATAACTACTTAAATGAAAAGACTTGTTGTAGAATTATATTTGGCTTTGTTGCCTGATAATTAATTTAAGCATGTTTAGGTACCCATCATTTCCTTAATTTTAATCCTGAAACTTTTTTATTAGTGGGTGTGCTTTAGGTGTAGGTTCTACTTATGGCTTAGATTATCTGACTTTAATGGAGTTCTAAAAGATAATTGCTATCAAATCTAGGTTTATGATAAAAGGCCTTAAGTTTAAAAAGGTAATTAAATGCAAACTTCAAAACAACCTATTTATGCTGTTAATCTAGTGAATCAAAATAGTGCTACTCCTTAAGATTTTCCCTAATTGAGCACAGTTAAACAAGATATTTTGAAATTCCTTCCCTGAGAATTCTCATAAATAATTCATAAATTGTAAAAAGTTTGATTACTCACTCTATCGACTTTTCTTATGAAGATTCCTGAAATTTATAAGGAATATGGCATTCTAAGGAGTAGCAGAATCTCAAGCAGCTAAAGTATCTATCCAAAAAGGCACATATATTTCTGTTGATAGCATAAGGTAAGCTGATTTAAATCTTTTTCTTTAGAAAGAATATCATCCAATTGTTAGTTTTTATCTGAAGGTCATAATACTAAATGGAATAAAAGGATAGATATTATGATGATGGAAATAATGCTTTTGGTAAAACTAGTGGAAATACTCTGATGGGGAAGGTATACAAAAATTTTACACCTTAATATATTTATATACTTTACTGGCTAGATGTTTAGTAATATCCACAATAGATGATGAATAGGGAAAAGATCTTTAAGAAAGAAAGCTAATCAAACTAAATAAATACTGGAATAGCTGAGTTCATTTTATAAAATTTAGAATGAGAGGATTTCATCAGGATATGTGAGCTTACAACTTTAAATGATATGTTCTAGGCATTTCTTAATCAGCACTTAAAGAAGCCAAAATGGGTTACAAGGATGTCAAGAATATTGCGTAATTTTTAGAATTAGAATTCTATTTCAGTTTATTTAAAGATGTAATACACATACAATTCCTCAGTATTCTTGGAATTTGGGCTTTATAAAACATGTGGAGGTGTTTATTATTGGAGTATAATAGTACATCTTTCCATCTTATTATATATGCGCTACCCATCTAAATCTTTGCTGAAATGAAAAACCAAAGCAAACGCATGATTCTGTTTTAGGGTGGATGCTACATTTGATCAATTATGCATTATAATTGAACTAAATGGATTTCGTATAATTTTGGATTAGTGAAATGTAAACTGTTAGAGCATGCATAAAAAAATGCCTCTGTTATTATTATACTTCTGTAATAATTTGCTGCTCTATGTAATGATGTATTTTATCTTTAACTAAATGTAACATATTTAGCCGTTCAGGTTTAGGATGCAAAAGCATTATCCCTAAAATAATGCATACTTTTTTAGAATTCTATATACAACGACGATTATACATCATATTTTGATACTGCTGCGTCACTGTTTATGTTACATTGATTGAAACTTTGATACATCACAAAAAATTTATGCTAAATAAGTTAATTATAGAAATTTTTATGATAGCCTGACCATTCTCACTAACAATATTGCCCCTTGTGCTGTTTTTGAGTGAAAAATTAAATAACTCTCTATGTATTTAGATTTGGGTGATCAATGTGAATCAGCTTCTGCTTTTCTAACTTCCTTTACGAAATATGTAAATGCTGTTGTTACTGTGATAAATGTAATAATACTTAGATAAACAATTTTTATCACTTATAAAACTTGATGCTAAAGCATATATTCATAGTGTATCAGAAGAACTATCACTTCATTGGCTATGTGCTCTTTTTATCGGCCTGGATTGCATCAAAATAAAGCACCGACTTCTAATGTTGTAACTATCTCTGAATATATTATTACATCCTCTTGTATTTCTGTTTACATCCAGATTTCTATTTATCTAATCCATCATCCACAAAATTGACATATACTTAAATTGCTCTTGTTAGTGCTAGTTGTGTATATGTTCTAGTATTACAAATACAATAAGCACTAAATGAAGTTTAGAACATAGTTATCAACTTAGGATGTTAAAAGCTAAATTCATGCCTTCCAGATTGTTAGTTCTGATCCTTTTACTTTTAATGTAATTTTTTTTAAGTATGATTGTCCAAACAAAGTCGTATGCTAATCTGAGATTGAAGCAACTGTAAATAAGGTCTCCCTTAATATTAATGATTATAATGAAAAGTTAAATTATTCAAAACTCTTTGCTATATCTTGTTATTGCATTATATTCCCTTAATACTTCTTGAAATGTTTCACTTATTATCTTAGTCAATCTTTTGAGAAGATGTTAAATGTACTAAAGTCCTTTACAATTTGCACAACATATAAGATTTCAATTAGAAATAAAATTTTTACCGAATTAGATGATCTGCAAGATTAAAGATATATATTGTTATGTTAAATTAATTTTCTCTATCACTCTAGCAAAGATGGTTTCCCAATGAAAATAGTGATAAAATACTATATTTAATTGCATATTTAGCAGTGTAATTCTGAAATATGAATCAGCTTCTAAATGTATAGCTTGCAAAATCAGAAAACAAATTACTTTGTTGAGGATTATAATGGTGTCAAGAGTTCAAATTTAAATTATTACCCTTGATTACACTAATAATCCTTGTTCAAATATTCTCATTAATGATAATTTAGAATGAGGGTGCCAGATTTCAAATACTATGAACCAAAAATATTGTGGAACATCTTCAAAATTAAGTGATAGGGAGCTTTAAGGCAATTTTGTGCACTTCCAGATTATTTGATATAATTTTAGTGGTATTTGCCAACCATATAGCAGACAAAAGGCATGATAACCATCGAATCTAAAATGCTTACCTAAAAACAAGTATTTATGACTCCACTCCATGCCCCTCTAATAATAAAATCTACTTGTAAAATAATACTGGAAACAGAATCATTCGTTTATTAGGTGTTGATGGTTAGATTGGAGGATTTTGCTCATCAACAAGCGATAATTTTGTATGAGACATGCTTATTCTGCATATAATAAATGTCTTCCTGTTTTAGTGGATTACATTGACATGGAGAATTCCTGCTTATTGAATTTTACACTCATTCAAATGTTTTGATACTTTATCAGTTTACTCTAACAATAAACATGAGGTTTCAAAGGCTATTATACTGCATGAAAATAGTATTTGCCCAGAATGGAGTCAGTTCAAAATATCCTCACAATACGTAAAATATTGAAACAAATTTCCTTGCTCAGCACTGACCGCAAATCCATCTTAAATTGCTCTTGCATCCAATAAAAATAGATAAAGTGCATAAATAAGATTGTGATAAATTTGATTGGAGGAAACATTTGAAAATTACTATATGCTATAATAGAATTTGCAAATGGTTTATTTTACAGAAACCTATAATTAATTGAAACATTGTAAAATGTCACAAGCATAACAATAACTAGTAGCCACCATGTTATTGATGCAAAGGAATTCAATACCAATGATGTTTGAAGAACGTAGAAGAATCCTTTCATATTTAGATAATCTTTGGGTATATTATTAAAGCTATCAATATCCTTGTTGATTAATTTTTTGACTTGATGAGAGCCTTCAGTTATCAGTGCTGTGTTAGGTGTTCAGTTGCTACTTCTAGCAATTAAAAGAAAATCATGCCAAAAGGTTACTTAACTTGCAATTTTGAAATGTTGTCTCTAAATGTAGTCGTTGGGCATTTAATATTTTAGAAGATAATGTGCAGTTTATGTTTTGTATTTGAAATTTCGCTCACCTTAATCACAGAATTGTATCATTGGATTTATATAAATCTTCCTGACTAAAACTCTTTGAAAGAAGCCATTTGAATAATATATTTTGATAACTAGACTGAAGATTATGCAATCTATTCTATTTGTGATTTAACAATAATGGATCTGATAAATCCTCTTTCTCTTTTCCTGAATTTGATACTCATAATACTGATCGCTGCTTCGTGTTTTGTATCTAAGGACAAATGCATATCAACTACTTCATGCAAATCGAAGGAGATTCAATTGACAACAATGCCTTATCAAAAAAAGCATAGGCTCTTGAGAATGTTCTTAACAATCTCTAAATTTTTAATCTAACCCTTTAAAAGTCATTTTGAAATGGTGGAAGTTCTGCTTTATACAGAATTCTCAAACTTGTGATATCAGCTTTCCATCAAATTTCTAAATTTCTAATCTGCATCCACCTTTTTAACAATTCTACATGTATCCTTCGCATTCCTTATTAGACAAAGCAAATTTAGGGCCATTCTCACATGTCTTCTCTACAGAGTTAGTTGCTTTCTAAACTTAGATCATCGTTACTAATTAAATTAAATATGTCTAAAATAATATTCTTTGCCTTTCATTTATGATTACCTCCATCCTTTACAACTTTAACAATTTTGATCACGCTGTATTCAATGATAGTATTTTGAATATGTGAATAAGGTTTTCAAATTGGTAAATTTGAAAACTTGTCAACTGTGTAGCAATATTTGCAATATAATTCGATTAAATTGCCCAACTAAATTAGTCTTATTTTACAGTTAATTGGTATGTAAAAACCTTTGGAGTAATTCAGAAATTCATTAAGATCAAATACTGTTACACTAGAACTGCATAATATTATTATGATAAAAAGCATCAAATTTATAAAGCTTCGTGAACTCAAAATATTTTTAATAATGTTACAGCTTATTAGATAACGATTCATAACAACCTAAATTAATTAGTGCATACATCCTATAGCATGATTTGCATTCTTTGTTAAAGCTAATATTGAAATTTGAGAATATTTTTGAATAAGTTTTCTTCAATGGCTTTAATCTCTCGTCATTAATTGTGCACCCTAAATCAATGTGTACCCTGATAAATACAGATTAACTTCTCAAGATCCTATTTTATTTTTTGAAAGTATTCAGTAACTTCAAAGCATCTAGAAATAGCTTGGCTAGCTTCTGTCTCTATGGCAATTTATACATATCCAGTTTGCCTTCGTGTTGTATTCCTTGTAGCTTTAGAGAAAAAATTCTTAATGTGGTTGCTCTACTCTTACTAGTCAGATAAACAATAAATCCTGATAAGAAAACAATATATATATGCACTTACTGTCTACATATCTGCAGGGTCTAGCGATTAGCATTTCTTTATATATTTCTAAAAATTTTATCTGTAGATATTCCAAATTTGTATACTCCATATCGGAAATAAACCATAGACAATAATAGAGCCCAAAAAAGGAAATAGTTTCAAGAGTTCTGATATCATATGTACTGTTGATAGATATAGTACTGATTGGGTCAAAAATTAACCACTATTTGTTAAATCACGAATGATTTTATCATAGAGCTATTATAATTCTTTCTTCTAAGAATGATATTAATAGTTAGCACCCTTACATTATGTGCTGATAGTTACACTTGATTAGACTATATATAGGCTTATGATCCCCCAGGTTCGTGTAGTTATGTGCTAATCGAATAAATACTAATCTCCCGCTTCTAGATAACTAATTAATTAGGGATTCTGTTGATATACTTTAATCAATGGCATAAATACATTTTGGTATGATTTAATGGCAAGGCCATTATTCATAACAGTTGAGCCATAAAACCCATTAAAGAAATACATTGATAAAGCACACTACACTAAACTGTTCATATGTAGTTAAGTAGTAAATGTATCAGAAACTTGGGAATATTAGGAAGCATCTTCAATTATTTTTTCATATATTTTGATTATAATTATTAAACCACTCAATATTCTGTTTTCCTTCATGTTAGACTTTTAGAGCATCTTAAGCCAATTTATAAAGTGTAATAATCATTTTGCTTATTCCTTTTTGACAAGGAGAACTTGCTTGCCCACTTGTTAATTGTACCATTTAGTAGGAAATTAACGAGCTTGAAAATATTGTAACAGGCTATATAATACATTAATTTCAAAAAACTTTTTTTTCTCGTTGTATAATTCTAAATAATGAGAAGTTTGAAGCTAATAATGCTGACTACTTAAGCCTGTCAATTTATATTGAATCATTCTGATGTTAACTTTTCGTGGTGGTTTATTTCTCTTATTCTATAAAAATACATTTATTATATTGGCATACAGGATTTGATTTGTAGATACAACTAGAAATAAAATCAATTTGATTGATAATTCTCTGATCGTCCTATGCAATTTAGTCAAGCGACTTCCCTAAGTTTTTGAGCATCTACAAATTAGCGACATGCCCTTTTTTCAGTGATATCTAAATAATTTAGTCGCTTAGGATAAATTAAAAAATACAAAACTTCGCCTATTTTGTTGAATGATCTTGAATAGAATTGAAGATCAAAATCTAAAGGCCATCCTTATCTTATCCATCTGTCTATTTGGCATGGATTTAGCAGTTCCATATTTATTGCCAATTCTGCAATTCTTATTTTTCAAAAGAGAGACCACTTATTCACGATTAGGTCAAATATGTTGATGGTAAAAGCAGATAAACATTTCTTAAGATTATATAAAAAATTCATTTTCACTTTGCCATGCTTTCTATTTTAAGTACTATTGCCTCTATGAAAGATATCGTTTAAATTAGTTTTCTATTTGTTATTTAGTTTAGTAAAATAATTTAGCTGATGGAGGGGTATTAAAACACATAAGAGATGCTTCATCTGAATTACTATTAGATGGATCAATTCTGAACCTAAAACCGAGTTGCTTGTACAAGCCATGATTTCAAGATTATTAAATAATCCTTATTCTCTTTCTTATCTAACAAATAGAGAATATCCCCAAATCAGTAAAAGTGGAGATTATTAAATGGAGAAAGACTATAAATTTGTAATATTTTTGGGTAATCATCTTTTGTTCTAATTAAAAATCGTTGTTTAACTTTAAGTCTACTTGTCTGGTGAGAGAATAACTCTTCATTCTCTCTATTAAAGTACTTTATTACTTATGAAATTTATGTAAAGACTTGAGCTATTTGGTTTCGATACCATGTACTACTAGTGAGGCTTGAGGATAATGTTACCAGTATCTATCAAATAAAACTGCAATAAAGTAGAGCATTCATAAATTTTAATAGAGCTAACCAATAATCTTATGATGTATCATAAAATTTAATTGAATGGACAACTCAAATTTGATGACTAAATAATTTATTTTGTTAAATAAGAATATTGAATAAGTAGGAAAATGATAATAATATAATGAATGGCTAATATGTAAGCTAGAAGATAAATGTTTTTCATTTTCCTTATGCAATTCAGGCAGTTAACGTTCTAAATTCTGATTCTATTTAATATGTATCAACTTTATACTTACTTCCTTGTATAACTACTTAATTCTTGAAAGTGGATGATAGTTTCGAATTTACATTTGCATGTGCTGTTCAACATTTACTGTATGTATTATGAAGAAACTGTTGTGATAAATATAATACAGAATTAATACCATCTCTTCTTTTCAGAAAATAACTCATGATTAACTTTTACTTATTGTACAGCAGATGGCTTGTGAAAGCTTTAAATTATGAGCATAATTGTGCTACTTGACTCAAAAGCTAAATGTTCTGTTAATGTACAACATGTACTGCTAATTATATTTGCATATGATCAAGATCGATATTGAGGCTCTTGTAAACGCACATCATTATTTTGCCCTTGCATATTTTAGTTTAATTGATTTAAATCTGCCAAACTTGCACACCCTAAATTTATTATCGTTATCATGATGTGCTAATTTATACCGCATTTACATTATTGCTTATAAAAATAGTTATTTTTTATATCATGGCAGATACTAAATACGCTATTTCTCAATCTGATTATTATTTGAAAACCTAAATTTATTAAAAAATTAGATCTTTTGTAAATTTATTTTACTTTCCTTAACAAATCTGAATCTACATATGGAGGTTTATTCAGACTTTCTTCCTTTTAAATAGTGCATCTCAGCTATCCTGACTGTATCACTCCTTATGTACAATGGATGTTGTGAAACATGCTCTCAAGCTATTTCTTTCATACAAACCCCTGTAACTTTATAATATAAGTTACATAGTCAGCTGCTCTCCAAATATTTGAGTAGTGATCTTATTCAATATATGTAATATTTTGTAAGCACTATTTATTTACTATATTAAATAAATAACCAGGATTTGGTGTACATGCATCTCCATATAAACTAGATGTTCTGTCCAATAAGCATTAGATATTACACAGTGCTTTATTACTAACAATATTTAAAGTTACTATAGATATTGTCTATCCTCTTGGAAGCGATTACACTATTCTAAAACCTTTGTCTGATATATTTGGTTTCTGCAATATATCTCATAATTGTATTGTTGGCTATTCCTAAGATTGCCTGGTTTATTGGAATATCCTTCGATCATAATCAATTTTCACGATTCTTTTGCAATAATATTAATAACCCCTAAAAGTTTAGAGAAGTATCTTTTGTGGATAATTATTCATATACTACACATCCACTTGGACATTATTTGGTGGCCGTCACTATTTTTAATCATATTGTCAAACCTTATATTTTTTTTAAATCAGCAGGCGTTTTGGTTGAATAATATGGCGCTTTTTTGTTAATACAAATTACTTATTTTAAAGCATTTTCAAATCCTCTTTGCATCCGCTTTCCTTCTAGAGCCTTTTAAAGTTAATTTAATGTTGACAACTTGTATTTATCAGAGTCATTATGTTATTCTAATTTTTTCTTTGTTGTGCTTATTTATAATTATACTGTATTTGCTTCAACCAATTGTTGTAAATATCACCATTAATAATTCTTAATTGAGGTCCAAACTCCTCGAATCTTGTAGTCTTACTTAGTAGTATTCAAACCTGCCAACTTTACAACCTAAATACAGGAGTAGCTAAATCATGTATGGAGTATCTGGAGATGTATACAGTACAATATTGTCCGACTGCAACAGTATCTAATAAGAACTGAGTCTTCTATTATTTTGACTTTCTAGATGAACTTGCTCTCTAATGAGTTGAATAGCTCCAATCTACTTGATGTACTTATGGATTCTATATTTTAGCTGCATAACACTGCTCATCGGGTTCAATATATGCTGATTTTTCCCTTGATTACTGTCAATATTACAAATAAGCATATTTTCTATTCTTGTAATGATGCACAATTGGAGTGATATTGTACATCCTTATTCAAAATGTTTGAAATGCGTTTTACTGTTGATATTTGTCCTAAAGTTATTCTAAAATCTCACCTTATGGATGTAGTAAGGTTTTGCATCGTAAAATATTCACGACATGTAATTGCGGTTAATATAAATCATATGCTCCATTTATTGCATTACTCTGGTTTCATAGCATTTTAATCTTGTTCTCCAATATTCTTCCTTAATAATAGTGTTTAATTCATTTTTAAGAACCTTGCAAAATATGTTGATATGCTCAGAAAGCTGAAATTAATATTAAAATGCATTTCACAAGCACCACATCAATTCTAATCTATAATTCTTGTGTTATGAGTTTATCAATGAAGATCATTTGATACTTACCATTTATACATAATTCATTTCTTCAATTCCGACACCTTCTAAATGTTTTCAATTCAAAATTTCATTACATCTGTCTTAGCTACCGAATCATTTAGTTTTGTCATAGATGTGTGATCTTACTTAGAATTGGCAGTTACAGAAATAGCTTACGAGGCATGAAAATTACCATAAATGGTTAAATGCACTGTGTCTGAAATATTAATAAAGAATATAAATTCATTCTATTAATGAATAATCATTATTTATCAAAGAAAAGGGATCTTGGAGGTAGGATTCATTATTTGTTAAATACTTTAATGTTGCCTCTCTTCTGTGTTGTGATGATACTATACATTTTGAGTCTGTCTAGATATTACATTTAGATGTAAAATTACTCTGGTTTCAAATGGTACTCTCAAATGTATAATGTATTGAGATTTGACAGTACATAAGCCTAAACAGAATATTATTAAATTGCCTAAGCCCTACATCAATACTACCATTGTGGAGTCCCTTCCCATATCTGACCATCATAGTTTATTCCTTTATACTCTTTATTTCACTTTAATTCCTTTTAGGAGTATACTATACTATAATGTTTATTAATCCAGATGTATTTCATTCCTTTTAATCGTCCTTTCTTTCTCTTTCTTGAGCATTAAGTGATAAAAGATGTTCCTAATTTGTCTAAAAAAAAATCATATCTAAAATTGTCTGATTATTATTTCCTCGTATGAATTCAAATTTTAAAATCCTTAAAAAGGAAGATTTGCTTTTTAAAATTTTTCTATAAGTATTATCTAAAGCCTCCAGTTCGTTCAGCTAAGTATTAGATTTATTCTATTATGTTCTTTTGATCTTTAAAGTTATTATAATGTGGGATTTACAAAGGTCTAATATCAATTTATCTTAATCCTAAATTAGTCAAACTAATTTCTTCTCCAAAGGTGGAGAGCATTGCTGATATCATATCTAGTCTTGCATCATTTGGATTCATTCTTGCCGAATTATTCTGAGCTACCTTGTCCCAATTTTCTTTATTGGCATCATCCAACCCGAAATTGTTCTAGAACATTTTAATTCCAGTCATTAGACCTCTTAAACCTATTCATTAAGGATGGAAAATCAAGCCCTAATTTTACTCAAGGCCAGATGAATATTAGCTTGAATTTATGGAACAAGATATGCAGGAGTTAATACTAGAATTTGGATTGGAGGAATAACTTTTGGGGTTGGTCAAGACTGCCTAGAACTGTCTCTATAGGAAGCAGTAATATGGTCGGTCAAGACTGCCTAGAACTGTCTCTATAGGAAGCAGTAATATGGTCGGTCAAGACTGCCTAGAACTGTCTCTATAGGAAGCAGTAATATGGTCGGTCAAGACTGCCTAGAACTGTCTCTATAGGAAGCAGTAATATGGTCGGCCCTGAGGAAGACTAACCTGATACGTACTAGTGTGGGTAGGGCTGAGTCAATGAGGTGTTAAAAACGCGAAGTTTTGAAAGATAGATTAGAGGGGGTGTCAGTTTTAGAATTTTTAAGTTAATTATTTACTTATATATATAAGTATAAATTTGATAATCACTCAATGAGAAATTTTAATTCCTTTTGTCACTTTTTTATTTGATTAACTTAAACCTTAAATTTACCCTATAATTTTGAGAGTTCAC
>NW_001798966.1:0-34072 GCF_000165425.1 Paramecium tetraurelia
AAGGTATTGATTATTATCTGTTTGATTAATATTAGATAGCTTCTGATTAATGCTTTACATATTGTCTCAAACTTAAAAATTTATATAAATTAACTTGTCTTTAAATTACTTATCTAATATTTATTGGCTTTCCTTCCATTTTTTTTGATCAATAATTTAGTTCTTTAGATCTTTATCCTAAAATGATTGTTTCAATGATGTTCAAACTTCTTAAACATTTTTATTAGAGTAATATTTATGCATGAAATTTTTTTAATTCCATAAACTACCTATTTGAATCAGAGAATCATTTTTTATTCAATTTTACATATTAGAAATAGAATTGCTTTTGTATTAGCTCTTAAACTTAAAAATATTTCCTGTTTCAAATATTTGAAGAAAAACTAATTCAGTAGAAATAATATGTTGAAAACTATCTTTATTAAAGTATAAGCTCTCAAATTTTACTTATTTTTATAAATTATTTATCTATCTCTAATATCTTGTTTATTTAAATAAATCTATAATCAATCACAATAATTTTATATCTTCCTTACAATCATAAATGAACCGAAAGTGATTGCTTATCAATATGCAGAATTAGGGATAAATTCCATATTTAGATATGACTGAAATACATATAAAAGGATGAAGCATCTTCATTTTATTTTTAAGAATATAAAAATTTCTTTGGTTAGTTAATATGAAGATAGCTTTATATTGATATTTTTATTCCGTTTAATTTCAGATATATATGACAGTTGGAATGATGTTAATATTTATTCATAACTTAAGATGAAACAAAATAACAAATGAATTTGATTGTATTATTCACTCCAAAATTGACAGATTGTATTTCTTAAACCAGAACCATTCATGCCACAAAATAATAGTTTTGATAATGGTTAATTCTAAGTTAATATTTTTAATAGAATATAGTTTTATATTTATCTAAAGTTAATCCGCTTTTTATCATTTATTTTATTGATTATGTCGATTGACTACTTACCAAAGGGAGGAGTCAATAAGGGAATTGTTATACCTTTGACATTTTCATGCCCTAAGGAATGTGTATGTTAATCCTCAAAACCAGTAGTTTGGTATTGTTTATGTGGAAGTGTTTTGTATCTCAGTGAATATGGTGATGTCTTTTGTGAAAATCACCTAAAGAATTGTTCAGGATAATTTATTAAGGATAAATGTTTCTAATGCGATAAGGCAAAACAATCTAACTTTAGGTATTAATTTAAAAGCTTGTCCTAAATTTTGATCACACTATCTATGAACTTGTAGTCCTTGGAATCTACTATGGATTAAGGGGATTTGAAAAAATTTTGTACAAATATATTGAGCAACATAAGTAAAAGATGGTACTTTTGAAATTATATTGTTAATTATCAATAAATTAAAAGAATATATGGTTTTTATTGTTATAGAATAACCATTTAATTTTCATACTAATAAACATATCATTTAAGTAAAACATATTGTTCATATAATTTAATTTTCCTTAAATAGCTCAATTATATTCTCATTATAAATTGTAATAGAACAGATTTTCACATGAAATACATTAGCTCTTTATGGATCCCATCTATGAATCTCAGCTGTCTTTATGTAACAAATGATGACCTGAGAGTAATATTTTGATTTTATATCTCTGTTACTCACAATAGTGACATAAATGAAAATTGCAATTATTCAATAAATACAGATTGTTTCATCTTCCTACTTAAGCAGAATAGCTTGCATTGATTTAAATTTTTTTTGCAGATTAAGAATTATCAATGGTTTCTGCATTCTAATAAAGATCATATGAGAAGTAAAATGAGCATGATTCATTAAGAATATAATTTTTGACATTAACATAATATGAGTCAGGCTTAATTATGAAAAATGAGTATGAATATGAGATCCTTGCACTCTTCAACTCGACAGTATGATTTTTGAATCCAAAATTTCAGCTGATACTATTAAGTATCTTTAAAAATTCCAAAATATTATATAAATTTTTATCGAAAGCAAGAAATTAATTACCTGCAACAATTATCATAACAAGTTTTTCATTGGAATCCTAACAAGAGTTTTGATGAATTGCATGCTGAATATCTATACATTAATTGGATACTCTTCTGATTTTCTCTTTAAATCTGCCCACTTTAAGTTCCAATATATTATCAAATTAATTTATTATTGAGACTCTATTTCAAGATAAATTATTTCAGTGACTATGTATCTTTAATTGTACACGATCAATTTAATAATACTAAATGCAGTGATGTTATTTATTAATATAGCAAATTAATCCATTTTCTTATTTATTTGCACAAGATATCATAATTCAGAAAACTAATTAAACCCCCTAAAAAATCTGAAGGTCTTGAGCAAAATTATGCCGTTTATCGACAGCCTTTTTAGTTGATCTATGCCCATTATCTTTTCTTCTTCATCTTTATAAAAACGTTTTATTTCTGATTTTGAACTTCGTATTATTTTCTAATTAACTTTAAAATTATATCAATTCATTATTAATGATAAAAGGTACTAAATTTTCAAAAGGATATTTTGGCTAATCGTTTATACTATGTAGATACGATTCTAAATGCTGTATAAATTAATGATTTTTCTAAGGTATGTAAGGTTGTGATGTGATTCTTAATTGTTAAAGATGCTGAATTAGAAGAAGTATTCAAATATAAAATGTATTTAATTGTTTCTATTAAAAATATAAAAAAGAAAATCCTTAAGTACAATATATAACTTTATTTATTATTAATATAATATATTTTAGCGATACTGTTTATTGAGCAAATGAAACTAAAGTTCAACCTTTAAGTTTTAGTTTTTTTGTAAGAAGATTCTTGAGTTGGAATACAACGCAGAATAATTTAAAAATGTAATCCAATCCTTGAAAATTCTTATTTTAAGTTTATAATAATATTAAATTGATCTAAGTAATTTAGATTGATATTAATTCTTAATTTCATTTAACAGGTTTTATTTATTGACAAAAAGAAATTATTATATATGGAAACTCAATGATTATAATGCTTTACATATAATCTATTTTTCTGTCTAAGCTGTGTCAGTCAAAAATCATGAGAAACTAAAGCGATAGATCATCATCAACACTGCCAGCTCTATTCACATCTAGTTATTGTAATCAATTTAACACCATATCAAATACCCTTTCGAAGCAAAGCAAGAGTCTTTCTCTACAAACTTAAAAAGCAGTTTTACCTTAAAGATTTGAACAACTGAAATTATAAAACTTAAGATTCAGAATTTTCAGGCATTTCTTACATGTGTTTTCCATAGTTAATTTTTCAACAATTTTGGGAAATATTAAATATGAAAGTTAATATAGGAATTATGAATTTAAGAAACTCATGATTAGTTTCAAACATTTTTGAATAGATCTTAATTCTAAAAGTTCACACACTAAAAGAGCACAATTTCTTAAAATATTCATAAAGCATTGATTTGATGATATTCAATTAAATGATGAATAGAGCTAGTTATTACTACTTCAGAATGATTTCTAAGCAATAATTCATAATTTAATATTCAAAAACATAAAGTTACTTCTAAGGAGACAAATTCTTGATAATTATTTTATGTTTTCTACAGTATTATTCAGTGTTTGCAAATAAAAGAACTAATTATGATATAATCTATTAAATTATAATTAAATTTTATCTGACTTTTGCGTTTTTGCTTAATCAAAAAAGACAATAAGTAATTTCTAATTGCTCTCTATTCTTCAGTCGAACTCAAATTTTTAAGTAATTATCAGATAAATTGTATAAGAGTATATTATTTAATTCTCCATTCTTAAGAATTTAGAATCTCATAAGACTTGTGTTATTTGATGAATATTTTCTTTTTATTGAGAATATTTCTGGAGTTTGGTTATTCCTAAGGTGCAGTGGTATGGTTACCCTTGGCAAGAGGGCCTCGGACTTCTCATTAGGCCACCTGATTACAAATAACTTTAAAGTTAATTTAATTTAATTTTCTTTTCTCTTTTTTTTTAAGTGGAACCTTAAATCCTATCAGATCTTTTTATTTTAAAGATGGAAGCAAAAAATTGTTGCTCGGATATAAACTCTTCTTTCTTCCAATTGTGAAATTACTGATTAATTTATCATTAAAATTCAACTTCTTGCCTTTTTGGTTTTAAGTTATGCATCAGTTAGCTATTATAAATTGATCTGTGTCTAATATTGTTTATCTTCATTAGTTTCTGATTTTCCATAAAATTTAAAATAAAGCAGTTAAGAATATACTTTATTTTGTGAAAAATATTTATCCATGCTGAACAGCCTTGTTAAAAATATTAAAAGAAACTGGACCAACTTACTATAAATTATCTGAATAGTATAGTAGATGTTGGATATGTTGTTGATTTGTAAATAATGCTGTCTTTTATTTTATCCTAATTAGATAACAGATGTTTTAAAAATTCAATATTTCCAGAGAGGATAACTAAATTGGAATCAATATTGCATTCTTTAAAACCAATGCATCAAAATTATTCCTTAAATTTATTTTTACATTCCATGATAATCTCTACCTAATTTAGATTGGTATCTGCTAATTTAAAAGATTATATAGGCTTCCCAGCGAAGAAGGATGATATTATTACAGTTTTGATTTTTAAGTGGTCAATAGAAATTAAAGCCTCTTGTAAATAAACTTATATATTAATTTATTTGCTTATCAAATCCAGAATGGAAATACTATACAGCTATATACTATCCTTCATTCGCATAATTATGTATAATTTTCGCGACCTGATTTTTTTTTCATTTAGATTCATTCATATTGATTGGCTCTATTTTAAGTCTTTTGACTCCACTATCTGTCTATATAAATAAGATAAGATTAATCCTGCAGTGACTTGTATCATAATCTTTCCTTCATCAAAATCCCAAATCTTAGTCATTAAATAGAATACTAATCCCCTAAATAATGTGATTATTGTTATTTTAATTCACCATTTAATGATGGCTATTCTTGGCTGATGCCAAAGACTTGCACAAGACTCAAATCATACATGAATCCAGAAGCAGCCACTATCATCGCACTTTAATTTTTATAATCGTATGAGGATATTGTTTAGGTTCAAATTTATTGCAATCGCTTAATCTGCTCAGAAGATTGAGAGTTTACTCAAAACCACTAGAAAATTAATGAATAGTTGATATTTAAACTATCTCTTATCTAAAAACCTCATGAGTAATTTAAAGAATATCATAAATATAAGATTATAAGGAAGAACTTACAATTAATACTAAAATTAAATCTGAGGTTATAAGCAAAGTAGAATATTATCGTTTAAATGGCACCAATCATATCATTAAATAGTAAATAAGATGAACTAAATGATTAAGATTGACCAGATTTATAAATTTGATTATTAATAGTTTTTATTCTAATCAAAATATCCTTCTTAATCATTTAAAAAGTTCTTTTTAAATCCTTATAAAGCAAAAACCTTTATTTATTATGTTATTATTTTGAATATATAGTATATAAATAAAATTAAAAAAGCGAGGATTTCAAATCACGAGTTGTTTTTCGCACTCATTATTTTATAAAATTTATTGAAAATGATAGAATAGATTCTGAATCATATACCCAGCACAATTCGGATGTTAATCGATATTTTTTATAAAATCTTCCTATTTTTACAAGTGCTTAACTGAAAACAAATGTTAATATCTTTTAAATGTTAGGATAGAAAAATAATTATTAACAATTTTCTATTTTAGAATCTATTAAAAAATAATTACATTTATTAGGTTTATTTATAATAATTTTATAATAATAGAATTCAAATTTTATAGGGGTTTATAAGGAGAGGAAAGAAAATGTATGTTGTATAATAAAAATCAAATAAAAATGAATTCGTCTTCTTAAAAAAATGAGATTCGTGAAAATATGTGTCAAATTCATAACCGAGAGATAATTGCAATAGATCTAAACTCAACAGAAAATGGATCTATTAAATACCTTTGTTGTGACTGTATAGTTGAGAAATTGAATAACAATAGAATATCAACAATTGAACAAACATAAGCGAGAATTTAAGAATATTAGGCGTTAAGATAAGAAAAAAAGGCTGGAGAAATCAAAATAAAGCTCTAATAATATAAAATAGTGCTTGAAAAATATTCAGAGTTTAAAATAAATGCTTGTAATTCTTTAGTTAAGATCTATGATCAAATAAAAACATAAATTAGTATTCTAGAAGAAAAGCAATCTTTATTGAGAAAATTTTAAACTACGTCTAATTTTTAAGAGGATGTTAAATCATTATCTGAATTTCTTTCATTAAATGAAAACTAAATAGAATTTCAATAAGATACCTAATCTTTTGACGATTTAATCAGAGAACTTGAGCTCATTTTTAATAAGACCGCATACTAATAAACTATTATCACTTTTAAGGAAGCTAAATAGAAAATATAGGAATTCAATGAAGGTAATTAAATTAAATTAATGCCCCTGCAATTTGAAAATAATAAAGTAATTATTTATATTATCCAGAAAGCATAAAGTTTAAGTAGACTTTGTCCAACCCATAATAAAGAAATACTTCTGATTGACCTAGAATCAAAAAATAAATAAATAGAAGAGAGATTTGCTTGCTTAGAATGCGTTGGTGATGAAGGCTTTAATTGCAAATAAAAATCAATTGAAAAAATAAATTTATTATGGAATCAAAAGAAAATTAATTAAATTAAATTTGTTGAAGAATTAAAGTCAAAGAGGTAATCAAAATAAGAGAAATTAAATAAAAAGATTTAGTAAATGAGAGAGAATTACAATTCAAAAATAAATTCCATCAGTGAACAATTAATAACAAATTTTCCCTTACCGATAACCAAAACAAGTGAACTTAGTAAGTTTAAATAAGTTTCAATACAATAATTAAGTAATGAAGAATTGAATTAAACTATTAATTATCTGATTCAATAAGATAATGATAATATTTAAAATGAGTATATGATTACTAAAGACATTTAATTTACAAACTCAATAGAAAGTTAATTAGAACAATTAAAATAAAATGATTTATTAGACATTTAAGAGTCAATTAATATTTTGCATGATTAATCAAGTATCAAGAATAGTTTATTATTAGCTGACAACAAATTGTAGGGAATTCTTTAACTATCAAAACTAATTTAATAGAGTACAATTGTAGAATAATAACAATAGATAAGAAAACAAGAGTTGGATGAATTAATAAGTTCTTCTAAATAAATATATTCTTAGTTGGATTTGTTGAATTACGCAATTGAAAAATTTTAATAGCACAATAACAAAGTTATTTCTATTAAAAATAAAATATAATCAATTCCAGATCATGAAAATTTTTCAAACATTCAACAACAACTTACTTTGTATTTGAATAATTTCGAAAAGGATTTTAAGGATCTGAAGAAATTTTGTGAAATAGATTAATTAGAGAGTGCTAAATTGGCTTTACAATAAGATTATACAAAATTGCAATTAGAAAGTAAAAAGATTATTCAATAAATTAGACAAGGAGTTAGAAATAAATTTATAAAACATAGTAGATGAATTAATTGAAAAATTGAAGGTAGAACAAAATAAGAATGCTTAGTGTTAAGAACAATCAATAGTCTATTAAAATGAGATCAAACAATTAGCTTAAAAGATTATAGATAAGGAAGATTTAATAAAAACACATGAATCACTGTTTGATAAATTTGGATTAAATTTAAAACCGAAATTATTATAAGATGATTTTTGGGTTAGATTATCCTTTTATTTATAAGAAAAATCAAAAAAAAAAATCCATGAATCTCTCTTAATTTATTAAGGAACTAGGGATGGATTGAATAAAGATTAATTTTGGAATAAGTGTGATGGAAAGAGTAATCTTCTTATGATATTTTAATCTGAGAGCGGATACATATTTGGTGGATATTCTCCATGTTAATGGATATAGTATACTGGCAAATATATTCAAGATAATTCAAAATAATCATTTTTATTTTCATAAACACATTTTTAATTCTATCCTATGAAAACAAATGGTAATTGTTATGCAATATACTCAAATAATTCATCGGGGCCTGTATTTGGAGATGGTCATGATATAAAGATAGACAGTAATTTTAAAGATGGCTATTCTAATTTAGGTCATGGATATATATGGGATTAATATCAGGGTGCCTATTCAAAGCATCTATTTGGATAGGATAAACCAAACATAGCTGAATGTGAAATATATGAATTAAAATTAAATTGAAATTTGAATTAGACCTTATTGTGATCCAAAAAATACTATCTATTTATATCGTTATTTGAAATTTCAAATTCTTCACAAAAAGTCTTTATATATATTTAAACTCTATATATTGATGATTATCTGGGAGAATCATTAATATGTTGTAAATATAAACGAGTAGAATTAATTTATAACAATAATAAAAAAAAAACACTATCGAGAATGATAATTGAAATTTTAAAATAACATATTAAAGTTGATGAACTAGTTATTAATTAAGATAGCAAGGTTTAAAAAATTTAAACACAATATTAGTATTTTCAATAAAAAATAAAAATTGAACCATCTAATATAAAGTAATAACCAATTTATTGCTATTTAATTTATGTAAACTTCAAATAATTTGAGTAAATAATCAAAGTTAAAAATTCTCAATTTTACTCTTTGATTAGAATTAATGTAACAAATAGTTTACAAGGTATCATGATTGCTGATTGGTTAATAGAAGAATAATATTGCTTAGAACATGAACATTAATTTTAAAAAATCTTTGGCCTAAATATTTTGATATAGATAAGAACCAGAAAATTAATTTTTTATATAATTTATGATTCATAAATTCTAATTAATTGAAGAAGGTTGCTAAATCAATTTTAGATGGATTTTATATTCTCGATCTATGTTAATGATGCACTAATTAATGCATTCCATTCCTGTAGCTACATCAAATGTGGATAAAATAAAACCAAAAATAAACACATATAGAGGCAGCAAATGGTAGCCACATAGAAGTGAGGATATTGAACCTTTAAAAAACTGTATTATTGTAGTTAACCATTTATTGAAGCTGTTGTTTAATGTATTCAAGGCACTTGTTGAAATGCATAAATATAGATTTCATAGAATTATTAGAATTTTTTCATTCTTCTTCTTTCTCTTTAGTAGTAGAACTTAGCCTTTATTGATCCACTAGTAATGAAAGGAAAAAAGAAGTTTTAAGGAAACTAAAGAAACAAAGTTTTAGGCATTAACAAATAGGATACAAAATACTTTTCTAATGAATCCTACCTAGAATGAAATAATGTATAATATTATTAGCTTCAAATACATCAGTTTTCAAACATACGTATATAATTTTTCCCTTTCATACTTTCTAAACGAGGGCTATTGTTTTATTAAAAGTATATATAAATTCTTCAATTAATTCTATCAATATATTTGAATATGCAAATACAAAATAACTGTTTAATAATTTTTAATACAGTTTATTTGTACTAGAGTGAACTCATAACAAAAGTTGATATTTTAACTTTGATTATTATTAAATGGTAATTATATAAGACAAAATAAAAAAATTTCTCATGACTTCTAATTCGCTATAATAATATCTAATTAATCGAAGATTTTTGTGAGTACGATTTATAACATTAACAGATTTTGAAATTGCAAATAAATACCATCATTAAAAATATGATTAATCAAAATTTAAAGTGAAAATAGCCCTCATCTTTAAATCCTCTAATTAGTAAAATTCTAATCAACAGTATTTAACTGACAAAATTTGTCTGATTATCAGAAATAAAATGGGTGGTAAGCCAAATTGGCTTTGCATCCAAACAACAGCTCCTAAGTTTATAAATACAGAGTTCCTTGAGTATTAAGAATTGCCTGTTGTTAATAGTGAGTGATGTCAAGAACTTAAGTGTAAATTTGTTTTAGAAATACTCTACGATTTGGCATTTATCAACTACGTATCCTTGAAAATAAATCGTAAAATGTATTTTTCTAATTATTTTGGGCACCTTCTCTTCGTTAATATAAAATTAAAATTTTAACCTTTCAAATTTAAAATACTTGAAAAAAATCTAAATTCTTCTGGCTTTTCGCAATTATTTTCACTCTGAGTTATTTCAATTTCCTTTAACCATACAACATTGTGATAAAAGTGCTTTTTAAATATAAAAATATAACATAAAATTGAACCTTCAGTTCACTTTTTATTATAAATATAGTTCTTTAGTAGCTTTACTACAACGAATCCACTGTTAATTATATGCTATTGGAAACTATTTATAGATTATAAGTTAATTCTCTACCAAAAATAATTTAAATGCAAAAACTAAAGTATATAGTCAATTACGATTGCATCCATTTTTTTTAATTCAGCTTTTAGATATTTCCTATTAAGAGGTTATCTTCATCTTTCAAAAGCTTTGTTATGATCAATACTTTTGTATCTAATTAAAATATTGCGTTCATCTATTCACAAATTCTATTTTCGATGCCATCTTGGAGAAATAAAAAATATATATTTACGGGTTAGTAATAAGGTTTGTAGACTAGTATTCTATTGTCTAAGCAATTTAAAGAAACTGCTGAATAACATGAGTTTTAATATTTGATTCCCAAAACAAAAATTACAATGTAACTTATAAATTAAATTTGATTTACTATCAAATATATCAAATCGTTAACATTTAATAATCTTAAGAGACTTATGTTTTTTCTCAATATTTCTAACTCTATTTAAATAGAAATACTCTAACTTATTTTAATTTAAAATCCTTTTGAAATGGAGCCACTGCTAAGGTATAATAATAGAAAAATGATTTCAGGTAAAGAGAAATAAATTAAAATTTTAAAATATTAATGAAGTAATAATGAATACAAATATAATAAAAAAAAAAGGATGAATTCATTTAATTTAGTAAAAAGTGCGAATTTATTATTTAATGAATTAACAATCTTGCTTTGTTCAATTTATTAAAAATTATATACTGAATTGTTGTAGTATGATAAATTAATGGCTTAATATAATAAGAAATAATATAAATTATTACTATTATTTATTAATATATGGATTAAGAAGTTCAAGTTAAGTATTTTAAGCTACCAAAAAAAGAAGAGGTCGAAAAAGGATTTCTGATTTTTGTTTTAGATTGCTCAGGATCTATGGCAAGCTGTATTCTTCCTATATTATCTTATAGATTGGAAATATGTGGCGAAATATCATAATGAGTTAAAAGAAAAAGCCATTATGTCAATAGCTATTACTTTCGACACATATGTTAAAGTATTGCAGCCTAATGAAAATATATCTCCAAACATATATTAATATGGTGGAGAAAGTACAAATATAACAAGTGCCTTTGTTGCCTTAAATCAAGAAATTAAAAAAAGAGAGATCACAAGTGATTTAACAGTAGTGTTTGTTTCTGATGGGCAAGGTAGTTATGATGAGAATGCAATAGAGTAAAATATGCCCAAGGTAAACAATCTAAATTTTATTTGTGTGGGTGTAGGAAATGGATTTCCAACTCATATTTCAATGAGTCTTAGAGCACTTTATCACACAGGCAATTTTTCAATACCTCCTGTGTTCATAGTTTCAGTCGAAGATTAATCAAGCAAATAAAGAGAGGAATTTTTAGATTCTATATTTAAAGAGGAATTTTAATCAGTTGGGGCTATTTTAAAACCAAGAAAATAATGCGAAACTTCTCCTTGCCTGTGTTTTCCTTGGAGCAAGGAGAAAACAACAATGGTTTGGTCTGGTAGTTGGGTAGGCAGCCATGATAATGAAATCACTTTTGATGGAAGGGTACTCTAGCCTTCAAATCCATCCGAGGTTATGATATTAGAATTGGCCTCTTATTGGCTATAGAATATTTAATTGCTTTCGTTGAAATCAAAGGTGAAATAGGAAGCTTAGGTGGCTCTTGCAGAATTTGAAAGGTTATCGAATTTAACGCCAAAACTTCAAGGTTAAAAGAAATAAAAAACATTTGCTTAAAGAGTGTAAGAATCTTAATTTAAGGATACAGGACTCTCAGATCTTGTCGCAGAATTGAAATTATTCACATAAGACTTTACATTAAATTAATTAAGCGATAAGGATGCAGCTGACAGATTGAAGATTGGAACTAAAATAGGTAAATTTCACACTAAAGCTCTAAAATTTGCTGGATTATCTATCGAAGAATTTACAAAAGCCAAACAATAGCTCATTGAGTGTCTTAAATAACATAAATTTGATGGTAATGATGGAGATAGATCCGTTATGACATTATAAAGTTAGAAGGAGATATTACAAGAAGAGGATTTAATCTATGGATTAGAAAATTGTTCATCTTAATATCAATTGGTGACTGCATTTCCAATAATAGGTTATGGATTATAGGTTAAAAGAACAAATGCAAGCATGATTGATCCATATAAGATTGAAATTGTATCTCTGGTTAGGATTCATAAATTTTTAGATTCGGTCTCCTTGATAGAGAACGCTTAGCATGAATTAAAGTTTTAAGTTGGAAACGGATAAGAGGAAATAGTTAATTGTATTCTCCCTTTGTACACAAAAAAGAATGAGGATCTGAAGCCATTCTTCAGATCTTTAATATTTCACACAATAATGACATTTGTGGCATGTGAGAATGCAGATGTATGTTTTGATTAATCCTATGCAGCCTTATTAGCAAATACTTTATTTTATTTGATTAGATAACCAAAGTCTGAATGGAGTAGAGAGATGATAAGTTTAATCAATGAGTCGTATACTTTGGCTTATGAGTAACATAATAAGAATTTTACAAATAAGTTAATTTAAAACCCAATCTAAAGCTTAGTTGATTTTAATAAGGATTTTGATACTCACTGTATGGATACAATTAAGGTTATACTTATTCTATCTGCCAAAAAGGATCAATTATAAAAGGAATAAGTAAAAAATATCCTTGATAGGTTTATAATTGAAACAATAGGGAGAATGTTGAAAGAAATGGCTCCTAAGGATCATATAAATATCTTTTTCAATTAAGAGAATGAACATTAAATAATAAAAGAAGCTACTGAAAGAATAATTAATAGATTTGATCACGAGAAACTGAAAGAATATAACTCTATTTCTGCAATTAGTTATTAAATTTTCAATGAAGTTGAACAAAACAAAGTTGAGGAATGGCAATTACAAGTGACATTCAAAAAGGATCAAGTAATTGAATTTTTATCACACACTAAATATCAATATAAAGATTTATAATGCATCTATGAGTACTTCATGCAAGAGGAAATTCCCGAAAATTTTTTTATTGCTGCAGTATTTCATGCAAGATACTAAAGATCAATAGAAAGAGCAACCAATGAGTTCATTGTAGATTTTGATTTACTTAATACAAAAATTTTATTAGTTAAGCACAAATTCCTTAAAGTTGAATTGTTGGAAAAATGTAAAGTAGAAATCAAATCACATATTTAGAAGATGGGATTCAACAATTTATTTGTGTAAAGAAGGCCTGAATCTGGAAAAAGTGGAAGAAATAGACCAAATGCCAATAGCTTATAGAAGAAACCATGAATTACAATTAAGATAATTTGATTCTCATATTTAAATTATATTGAATATTAAAATTAGTGTTGCTTTGCCCTTAAAAATTAATTTATACATATGAAATCCTTGTAATGAAAAATTAACATTAATAATTATATGAGTTATTATAAAAAACAATTAAATATACATAAACTGGTATATATTAGACTCATGTGATTTCAATTATAACTAACCTTCAAATACGAGCACAACATATAATCATATAATCTAAGGTGATTAAATGTATTCCTACATGAAATCTAAATTATCATTTAGAATCTAGTTAAGTAAAAGAATTATAAAGTCATCAAGCAATTCTAGCAATTTAGCATATAATATTTTTGATACTTATTCTCTAAATGAAACAAATGGAGTGTTTTATGTTCTCAATAAAAAATTCAAATTACTGAAAAAAATATATAAAAGACTATTTAATAGAGCAATCCATCTAAAGAATTTTTTCCAATTCATGAACAAGAATGAATCAAGTTTCATATGTCTATTTACATCATTTTAAATGCATTTGCCTTCAAATTTATAATTCTTTAGAACCATAAATTTTTATCTCAAATGATTGCACATTTTAACTAAGAAAAAAATGAATCAAACAAGTATAACTATGCTGCATATTTATCCTTGAAAATGATGTAAGTATAGAAAAAAGGCAAAATTCAGAATTCCAGATCTCTTTCATCAATTTATAAAAAGAATTGGATTGAAATCAATTTATTAGTGGAGATAAGTGGTTTGATTTATCTAGTAGGGAAACAAAATGATCGAATAAAGAATAAGATTAGAAGCTGACTAAAAAGTTAAAGAAAGTGTATTTTGCATGCCCACATAATTTCAATTTGGATATGAATTTTATTTTTTAAATTGATATCTTTAAATCAATTATCTTCTCTAAAATTCAATTAAGACTTAAAGCCAACAAAATGAATCCAAAGAAAAAAAGTCTTTTTTATATTGAGTTTTTACTACAAATTTCACATTATTCACTACTTGGATCCCAAGCATATGAATAAAGAGTGTATGACAAACATTAACCTTGATCTAAGCTCTCTGGCTCTAAATCAACACATTAGTTTTAGTTCCAAGTGCATAATGTAACATCTTTTGAATCAATCGAAAAATAGAATTAGCATGATTATTCTGGCAATATAGAGCACTCCAAAGGCTTACATGTTTCATTCCAATAGCAAGCACTAGGATCACACTCATCTATTTTTTTATAATCAGAACATTAAGTTATTGTTCTTGTTTCACAAGATTAAGTTTCCTTATTTCTAACACATTGTTTTTCATCATCAGTTGCAAGCCATTCACAATGGTCATAAGGAATTTTATCACAATTTGTGATACTCTTTGCAGACTCATTGCTTTTAGCCATGCATTTTATTGTTCCAGCCATAATATCAATTGTACCAACATCAGCTTAACACTTTATCAATTCATAGCATCTATTAGCTTGAGTAATTGAAAAACTATAATCAGAGCATTTTGTAAATGTTTCACATTTATCAAGTTAGTAATTCCAAGTACATTAAAATGGATCTGGAACACCTTGGCAATCTCCTTTATTAAATTCTCCACAAGATTTGTTTTGACATAATGATGTATTATTGTTCCAATTGCAAAATTCAAGAATGCAATCTTTGTCTGTTAACAAATTTTAACACGAGCATTCATAAAAAGAGGAAAGTTTTATGGTTGAAGTTTAACATCCAACAACCAACAAGGTAAATCCAATCAAATTGATCATTATTTGTCTTTATAATTTTAATTAAGAAATTTTCAACTTCGAAATGACAATAATCAAAATACAAAATATTCTACTGATAAAACAAAGATTTAAAATCTTTGTAAAGGGAGAAGTGTTGGAACAAATTTAACCGACCTACTAATTTTAACAATATTGCGTTGAATAGATGAAATATCATCTCTATGCATTTCTCAAAAATAGAACATCTCTCAAAGAAAGTATATACAAGAATTTTATGAAATGATATATTTTATTAAGGTTTTAAATCTAATGACAACAATTTTACATATTTTACATCAATGAACTTGGTAAAAACTTCAATATAAAATGAATAAAAAAACTCAAACTAAGGGAAAGTTGCCATTTGAAAAATAATTAAAGAAGGAGAATAAATTTCCAAAAAATATACTTATATACATAAATAAATATCAAAAAGAATGTATAGTTCTTTAAAATTTAAGAATAAGAAAATGAAATCTTTGGATTGAGTTTATCTTTGGAGAAAAATACCTTATAGGCAAAGTGTTGAAAATAGTATTTTACACATAAATCAAATATGGTATGTTCGAAATGTGAAAATATATTTTATTTTTAAATATTTTCTCAAGAAAAGAGTTTGTTGATCGTCAGAATTTATCAGATGGAACAGTCAGAATTCAAACGTTAAACTCTTAATGTCATAACAAAATCTATTAGATTTCAAATAATATTCATAGATATTATATATTTCCCTAACGATGCATGGTAAATTCCACTCTGCATTATTATACGAATTCTAATAAGAACTCGTAAGATAATCAATTTTAATCCATTGGTATTGATATTATACATTAATTAGAAGGATAAGAATTTAATTTGATAAATTCGTAGGAATACGATAAATTGGAAAGGTAAATGAAACGCACTTTATCAGCAACTCATGAAGCGTAGGTGGGTTTGTAGAGTATTCTTAGGGAGAGAAATGAATAATATGATTGTTATTGGTGTAGACTCAGAATTTACTAAGAGTTTACAAAAACAGAAGAAGATTATGACTGTCATTATCAAAGAGGACTAATAGGAAGTAAACTTGAAATAGCATTGTTAAAACTTAGATTTATCAAAGATCTGAGAACTATTATATTTGAATGATTGATAAAAGTGATAAGTCTAAGATATAAGAACCACTTTCAGCATTTGCAATGATGTAAAACACTTTGTTAAGAAATATTATCATAATTGAAATAATATAAGACAAATTAATTATGTTATTGTTAAGCGAATTTTTTTTGTACCGACATTTAAGCATAAAAAAAGTGGTTGGAACTTATACTAACAAAAAAATTAAACCTATTTTGAATTACAAGATAAACTTCTAAAATAAAATAATTCTAAGACACTTAAGATATTAGTGGGAGCTTTACATGCAGTCTACATTTTTGCTGAGATAAGAGAAGAACTATATGTTTAAAGTCTAAAGTAATCATAATTTTGATGAAAAGTCAAAAATGAGAGTAATAACTTTATAATCTGAAAATAGGTTGTTTTATAAAAATTGTTATTATCCAAAGTATAACATGTCAAGAATTTAATTAACTTTAATAATATAATTATAATACAATATGCATATCATGACAAAATCTTATAGACCATTCATGCAAATACAATTATAATTTGTTATTAATAAAAGAAATTAATTACATTAATTTATAATCTGCATATGTTTATAAAAAAAATTTAAAATGCTGCATATGCAACCAATTAGGAAGTGGAGGAATTAAGATATAGAATTTTGTTTATCAGTTTATTTAATATATGCCATGAAATTTTAATATTATTCAAGAAAGAACCTTTGTTATATCAATGTTTAATGAGAAAGGCTACATAATTGATAATTTATTTGATATTGCTCCAAATTACCTATCATTCCTTATTTACAATACTTAATTTCAACTATGGATGGCTTACTTGGCCGCTGTAAAAGCATTATATGCAAAGCCTAGGTAAAAGTAAGTATCAGATCCTTCTCTTTTTTTATTACTGATTTGAGATCAAGCATCTGTAAAACAACATAATCGAGATATTGTTACTAGTATTAACATTTTTTTATCATTCTGTTAAAATAAGGGTCCTGCAACGATAAAGATTTAAAGAATAGTCAAAAACAAAATAACAGTGATAAAATTGTTTAACTTGCTGTAAATTTACTTTAAATTTATTTAAGCAGATACTGCTTCAATAACTGTATTTTTCTAAAATTAACTAACCTAAGGCTACATTATCTTTTTGTTAATTTGCCCAAACATTCATCAATCAATTGTGTTTAAAAATTAAAAATGATATGATGATGAGTTTTTGAGAGTAGTTTACTGGATGAATTTTTGAATAATTAAATTTGAAATTAATTGCATAATATTAATTAAGCAATTTATAAAGTACTGGTTTTTCCTTTGAGCTTGCCATAAATTTAGATTAGTATTATTCGACAATCAAGGATTTATGCAATTTTTATTCAATAATAATTTAAATGGCTAATATTTAGGGAACAGAACTTAATTGGAACCTAAGTGAAACTTATTGAAAAGAATAAGTTTTCTTTTGCTTTATAAAGTATAAAAGCCGAATATGTGTGAATAAAGTTAGTTGTATCTAAAAAATGTATAAATATTGAAATCAATATATTTATAAAATTTCTCTTTAGGAAGAAAGCCCTAAAACATCATAATATTTGATTTAAATAAATATTGGTAGATTGAATATCTTTAAATGATACATTAAATATTGCGCATCATTTGTGATAGTCTCATAGATTTGATATTTGTTGAAATTCAATTAATTTACAGTTTGCACTTCCCATCTTAAACTAATCTATTGAGATATTCTTTATTCTTAATTTGATTATTTATATTATGAATTGTAAACCTTTCTAAGACCCAAGGTTTTTGTAATGAAGTCATTCAAATAATAAAATTTGAAACAGATTAATTGATAAATTTAGTATCAATCATATGGTCGGAAAATTAGTAAATGAACAATATAATAGCTTAATTGCAAACCTAATACTCTTGAACTCTATTCAAAAAACTTAACATCTAAAATATTTAATCTCCATTTTCAGCTCTTACAATTCAGATTGACATATCAGGTGTATTATTGCTAAGCTTTATTAAACATACAGAGCTTAAGTCCAAGTCAACTTCAATTTATATTTAGATTGATTTTTCCATATAACTTGCTGGACTTTGAAAACGAGAATCTGAATGTCTATTTGTTCTCTACTTAGAATTTAAATATATTTTGAAGTTAAAAAAATTTTAGTATAAAATAATTATATTGTTCATGGGTTTTGAAGTCATCAATATTATAAGGGAATTAATATTTGAAGAAATTCATAATTTTGGTTAAAAATTTAACCTAACCAAATAACTCATCATTTGGAAATGTGGATTAAGTTGGTGGAAATCTATTCTTTAAATTTTACAAAAATTTCTAAAGCATTTTCATCATATACATAATACCTCTTAGGTGAAGAGAAATTTAAATTAAACCCAATTCAATGATAGGGTATGAATTTTTGAGCTTAAAGATACCTATTTGAGAAAGGCCATCCTTAACCTTCTAAAATAGGGTATAGAAATTTTCTGTTTAATGGAAAATTCAACTATATGCTATAGATTTCTATTTATTATTAAAGTAAATATTATGTATTGCGAGAGATTTTAATTTAGGTATGAGATTTCGCTTTGCCAGGTAAGAACAGGATAAAGATTGTTTGGAGCGGTCTAATTGAAACAGATAATGAAATTCCACCAAAAAAAATGAAAAAGGACATCTTATTCAAAATTTGAGGTTATTCACATCTTTTACTGCATCCATTAAGAAATTAATATAGGAAGTTTCACTCCTATCAACATAAATCTGTTATATTTGAATTGAATTTGGTTAAAAAATTCAGGAAATAATTTGGTCTAGTAGATCAGCTACTTAAATTTAATGAAATAAATGACTCTATCTAACTAACAATAAGATGAGAAGGATTAAATGACTTAGGATTGCGAGTTCTTAATTTATATAGACATATGGCATTAAAAGCATATTGGCTACTATAATGTCATTACCTAAAACCATTTTGAAAAACTGACTGTTCGTATAACTAGAGATGATTAACTATAATTAAAAAGAATTTGGTGAGCATTTTGCAATAATGATGTTAATTTTATGGATTTATGTAATAATATGGGAAACCGTTTGGTTTTCGGTATTTAGGTAGGATTGAAAAAAACCTAGAATAATGAAGGAAAAGAAGGAGAATCGAATATAATATTTTTTCTCTAATCAAGTTAGAATCTTCACAATTTGATGATATATTTAGATATCGTTTTACTGATTCTCAATATAATTCAGCAATTAGGATTTGTAAGTCAGCTAAGCACAACCAAAAGCAATAGATGTTGAATAAATCAATACTTGGTGCTGCAAAATCCAGCTCATAAGAAAGCTATAAGTATATTTATTAATATACTAAAGAACTTCAAAGAAAAATTAAATGGAAGGTAGTTAAATTAAACGCTTCTTGAATTCAACTTCAGCATTCTATAAAAAGGATTTTTGTTTAATAAATTACATGATTTGTGATTTAGGTAGTTACATATTGATTTAAAGTCAGTTATAAAATGTACAGGAAGATACCAAAGGAAAAATATAGCATATTAAAAAGAAATGAGATCTAAAATTATTATGCTCTAATTAAAAATCAACTTTAATGCTCTTAAAATTCTATTTAATCATCCAAAATCAAGCTTCCTTTTTATTTGAGAACTGTTGTAAAATCCATACCTGATTGATCCATAAATTCTCCTTTATAAAGTAATGCTCCTTATGCTTAAAATATTAGTTATTTGGAGATAAGGAGAATGGTTATATTTGATGCGACTAAATAATAAGTTAATTAATTACCATTTTATAATAAGGTATTATTTTTAAGTGGGGTTTTTAAAAAAGTAGGATGGTCCTTAAAACAACAATCATAGCCTAGATTTTTTTTTTCTGTATTAACATCCCATAAACGGAGAGACTTATCTCCGCTACCTGACGCTAATTTCGTACCGTCAGGAGAGAAGCATACTGATCTGATGAAATCATGATGATCTTCTAATTTTACCTTCTATTATCCTGTGTTAACATCCCATAAACGAATAGAGTTATCCTTACTACCAGATGCTATTGTAGTACCACTAGGTGAGAATGATATTGACAGGACTCCATCACTATGACCATCTAATTAGATTTTTTATTTTCCTGTCTTAAGATCCCATATGCGGATAGAGCTATCTGCACTACAAGATGCTAATGTTTTACCATCTGGAGAGAAGCATATAGAGCGGACATAATCTCGATGACCCTCTAATTTGGCTTTTATTTCTTATCTCTTAACGTCCCATAACCTGATTGAGTTATCTCCGCTACCAGATGCTAATGTAGTGCCGTCAGGTGAGAAGCAGACAGAATTACTATGACCAACTAGTCTGGCCTTTTCTTTTCGTGTTGTAATATCCCATAAACGAACAGAATGATCCGCACTACCAGATGCTAATATTGTATTATCCGGAGAGAAGCACACTGTTAGGACTGAATTAGTATGACCATCTAATTAGGCTTTTTATCGTCCTGTCTTAACATCCCATAAACGGATAGTTCTATCTCCGCTAACAGAAGCTAACGTAGTTCCATCACGAGAGAAGCAAATTTAGTTGACCGCATTTTCATGACCCACTAATTTTGCCTTTAATTCCCCTGTCTTACTATCCCATAATCGAATAGAGTTATCTGCACTGCCAGATGCTAATATTGTACCATCCGGCGAGATAGAAACTGAATTGACACTACTCTCATGGCCTTCAAGTTTATTTAATTCATTCAATTTTATATTCTTCCATTTGCAGTTAAATAATTAAGCGCCATTTAAATTCACACCACCTATATCGACATTATCAAATTGGGATCCATTCAAATTACATCTCAAAAAATTTCCTCCAATCAAAGAAGTATCTTTAATCCTAATATTTTCAAAACTTTGCTCTTTTAGATCTACCTTCATCTCAACTAATAAATTAAGTGAATTTGAGCCACATTAGATGAATTAACTATCAATAGCTGTTAGGTTAACTAGAAACTTTAAAAATTCGATAATCTTCTCATCTTTTTATATCTTTTTAATTATATTTATTCTAGTTTCTATGTATGCATCTGTTGAAAAATTTTTTTTATTAAAATCAAGTTAATGAATATCTCTAAATACAGTGGTAATAACCTAAAAGTCATTTTTCAATTTCACCTCTCTGCTCTTAGGAGATAAATTCGCTTCATTATACATGTATTCTTCCTGATACTTTTGAGCGAATTCTTTTTAAAGAAATATAATAATATTTGAAATTTTATCTTATTTTAGCATCTTTATCATCTTATCAAATAATTTTTGATTGATACTTTTTGATAAAGCTAACACTTCATACAAATCTTTCTCTCTTTCATTGATTTATACTATTTCTTACCTTGGTTCAATCCTTATTTATAATATCAATTCTTACTTAATCTTTGAAGTAATCTCTTTCATTTCTATATTCATCTTTTCACAGAAAGTTTTAATATCTTATTCCCATTAATTCTTTGTCTTTTCCAGTTTTACCAATTAAGAATTTTGTAAATCATTCCAATCATCCAATGATTCTCCTATTAGAATTTATACTAATTATTCTAAGTTAGAATTGGAGAATTCTGATAGATTATCATTTTAGTTGAAAAGATTCAAATACAATTTATTTTACTCTTCAATGAAATCATACATTTAATTGATTGACTTCTCCAACTCTTCCCAAATTTTCCTCATTTTGCTTTCTGTTTCAGAGAGCATAGATTTAAAAGCCTTTCTCTAATGGATTAATTCTTCAGTATTTTGATCTAGCTTAGATTCTGAAAATCTCTTCATGACCATTTCTTTAAATCTTTTTATTGATACTATATTGCTATTAAACTAATGCTCATCTAAGCACTCTGAACAAAGTTTCCTATCGAATTAGCACGTATGAGGAGCGATACATATTAAAGACACTTGATTTTTAATATGATTGGTACAATTCATTATCTTATTTTAAAGAATATTCAATTTCTATTATTTTTTTCAGTCATTAATATATAATATGTATCAAAAATATCAATTTCTTTGTTCATTAGATTAAGGAATTATGTCAGGTAAAATTAGAATTTAGGTAAAATGAGTTAATAAAAAATCAAAGAACCTTTGGTATAGTTACTACTTTATGAATATGAATTAAATGAGGGTTAGATAATTTTGATTTAATAGATGACACTTGTTTTAACCGATGGAGAAATATAAATGTAAACAAAATAAGGAAGGAGATTTAGGGTTGTTTGATTAAATGTTAGGGATTTCAATAAAATCAATGATTAGAAAATCGTTTCATCCTTAATCTAAATTGAATAATAATATTAATCAACTATGAATGAAAAATTTTCAAATCTTTAATGAGAGATCATGGCTCTTATAAAAGCAGTCAACGAAATCATCTATATAATAACATAATAAAAATTAAGTAGTCAAAGTTAAATAGAAATTTTTCAATTATGGGATTTTTCACCATAATCTTGAATTGAAAAGTTGTCAAAAATTTTTAAAATATTGTTGTATTTCTATTTGAATGTTAGTGGAATATATGTTCACTAAGGTTTAATTTGGATATCATCTTTACTTTCAGCTAATATAAATTTCTACGTTAATTTAATTTAAATTCTTAGATTGCCTCATATGATCTGTAGTTAACTGTACTGTTTTATTAGAATTCTTTTTTATAGGAGAAATCGCTCTACATATAATCTTCCAAATGGCTGCCCTTTATATTTTTGGTTATTATAGTTTAAGTCCTTTTTAGTTAAAATTTCATTTGAATTTATTCACATAATAATTCAAAAGTGAGTTTATTTAAAATCATCAGAGGTCTAAGCTTTCAGTGAAAAATTTTTTTTAAATAAATTCTCTCAACAGCAATAATAATCTATATTTTATTGATTTCAAAAATATGGATATATATTCTTAATTCAGATTCTTGGATATATTGGCTTAATCTATTCATTAGACAAAAAATATTCGAAATTGTAGAGGCAGAAGATTATTTACCAATATAAAATATTACTCTATCTAAAATATTTATAACCTATCCCATAATTGAATAACCATAATTTACATTAGAATCCAATTTAAAATACCTTTTCAAAACCTCTATAAATTTAATTTTATTAATTCAGAAAATTTATGATATTATGAATTAAATTAATACAAATAAAACAATAGGGGGAAGTCTTATCAAAGAAATTAAATAAAATGCTTGACATTTATGAGAAGTCAAATTGCTTTAATTGTGATTACATTAAATTTTAAACAATATTTCATTCAAACCTAAAATTTGGAAATCAAAAATATCAATATAATATGTGGTTAGATTTGCTCAGGATTAAATGTAAAAAGCTTATACGATTATATTTGAAAATACTCTAATTATCACTATTATCTTGTATTGGAGTAACAAGTAAGGATATCAAATAAACTCAGAATTTTTCAAAGTAAACTCAAAAAGTGATAATTTTAAATATCGAATAAATGATAAACGACTATTATACTTTCCCCCATTTTTTTAATTAGCTAATTGATTGATATATCCAAAAACATTCTAAAAAATTTTATCATCATTTGCACATATTTTATTTTGATATTAATTTAACACAGAATTGTATTACAAAATAAATTCAAAACTAAGATTTTATTGCTAATGGAAACCTTTTCAAACATCCTTACACCTCTGATTTTCTTCTAACTTCAAATTTATGTATTTATTTTCTAAAATAAGGAAGACCAATTAATAAAGGAAAATTTATTGATTAATCAGGCTTAGAAGCAGTTAGTGATTTCTTTAATTAAGAATAATAAATGATTTAAGATGCTACTGACAGGGAATGTGTTTATAAACACAAGGATTGTCCTATTCTGTCAGTGCTTGATAATTAAAATTAGAAATTAAAGGAAAATTTGATATGCACAGATTGCTTAGATCTCTACGAGTTAAGCTGAAATATCACGTCAACTAATGAAATAGTAAAAAATATATTTAATTATTAGGAAACACTTAATGAATAGGTCAAAACCTTAAGAAAATAAAACATTTATGAAATAGATTAATTTACAAAATATCTTTTCAAACTGTACTGATATTATTATTGTAAATTCATGTTAATGGAAGGATGAATTAATTCAAAATAATGAGGATCAATTAGATGAAGAATGCAGAATGAATAAATTAGATAAATTAGAATTATTATCGTAAATTAGAAAGCTCTGTTGCTAGCATAAAATAAATTGTGAATATTGTAGAGAAAGAAACAGAAAATTTAAAGATATTGCTTGGATAAGACTAATATTATGAAGAATTTATGCTATACCGATAAAAAAAGTATTAGTTAAAACTTTAAAATTTCGAAACACATTTGATCAATAACATATGCATACCGAAACATGTGATGGACAAACTTAAGAAGTTTCTTAGGAATTGTGGTGGTTTGTTCTTGCATTCAATAAGGATGGTTCTATAATGGCTGGGGCAGCAAAAAAGGATATAAAAATATAGAATTTTGAAAATGGGTATTTATAAGAAAAATAAGTTGGTGTTTCATTATTAGCTTAATAAGCATAGCACACATATTAGTTAAATAAGTATGAATGAAGATGATACTTAATTAGTTTCATGCAGTGATGATAAAACAATTATAGTTTGGGAAAAGAAAAGAAATTAAAAAAATAAATAAATTCAAATGGTTTCAGAGTTTGTTTTCTTAATTAAGATACGGTTTCAAGAAAAATAGTGTTCAATTCATATTTTAAACAAGAATCAGATCAGTTTATTGAAATAAAAGATTTGTAAATCAACTTAAAATATTAAGACTTAAAAGATGGATAATCCTTATTTCCATCCATTTAGAATAAAGCCAAGTAAATTTTTATCATAAAGCATAACAAATATGTTTATTAATTGAAATAACAAAATTAAACATTTAGCCTTCTGAGTGAACCTACAGACTGTAGATCATGCAAAAGTTATGGAAATGTTACTGAGGATGGAAAATATTTAATGCTTTAGAATGATGAAACTTCATCATTTCATGTATATGAATTGAAAATACCAATGAGTATAAATTGAAGTATATATAGATACTTTATATATTTAATAATTATTTATTTTAAATTAATAGAATTAGGAATACTAATAATATATATGAATCAGATAAAAGAGCTTGAGATTAAATGTTCTATAGAAGATCATGATTATGCCTAATTAGTTTGTTTAAATAAAGAGTGTAAAGCTAATAGAGTTTATTGTGACTAATGTATAAGAAATGGAGATCACATTGCTCATATTAATGATTAATGGAATATATAAAAATTAATTCTGATTTTTTAGAATATAGAGAAAGAAAGCGAAACCTTAAAATCAGATTTGTGTTTGATAAATTAAGAAATTAATAAAATATTTACTTAATTAAATTAAAAGATTACAAAGAAATATCAATATTCCAAAGAGAGATTATAAAAATTGGATGCAAAACAATTACATTAAATCTTAAATTACATTATTAAATATGAAGAAGTTGAAAAAAGTGTATTAAACGAAGTTAAAAAATGTTCAGATGATATGATCATGCAAATAAAAAGATATACTTCAGAATTGAAAATAGAAGAGTTACTCATTAAAAATTCAAGAAAAATAAAATACAACACAGTTATTTTAAAAAGGTATTGAATCATTAATTTAGGATATTAATTATATTAAGAAGATAATGAATATGAGGAAGCAATCAAATTATTTGATGATGCATTATTTATTAATCCTGATCATTTGAATTCTATCACTTCGAAAGGTATAAACTAAACTAAAAATTTTTTAGCTGAATGCTTAAAATAGCTTAAGAATTACAATGATGCAATCCTATATATTGATAGAGCTTTATCTATAGATTCAGTGCAAGTCGATTCTTTATATACAAAAGGTAAAATCCGTAATCAATGTTTTAGCTCAATGTATATACATGCTTGATAATTTCAATGATGCAATTCTATGGTGCGATAAAGGTTTATTTATAGATCCAAAACATATCAATTCTTTATAAACGAAAGGTTAAAATTCAGACAATAATATTTAGCGGAATGTTTAAGAATGCTTGGCGATTACAAAGATGCAATTCTATGGGCTGATAAAGTTTTGTCTATCGATTCAAAAAATGTCAATTCATTACATACTAAAGGTTTGAATTCAGTTAATAAGATAATAGCTGAATGTTTAAAATGGCTTGATAATTACAAAGATGCAATTTTATGGGCTGATAAAGCTTTATCTATCAATTCAAAGCATATCAATTCATTATTTACAAAAGGTATATTTTACTACATTAGGCGAATCATTAAGAATGTTGGGTGAATATGAAGACGCCATTAAGATATTAGATGTAGCATTGAATTAAAATCCGAATCATGATTAATCTCTCGTCTGCAAAGGTCTATTGTATTTCTATTCTTTTAGGAGCCTGTTTACAATCATTATAAAAATATTAAGAAGCCATCAATTGCTATAATTAGGCAATTTAGATCAATCCAAATTATTAATTTGTTCAAAATCAAAAAAGTATATATTAGTTTAGATCTATAGTTGTTTGTGAAAATCAACTGAAGAAACAATAAATTAGAAAATGATAACTTGAATAATATATTGATTTAAACCATCAACTATAATTATAATAAAATTCATTTATCAATTTAACATTATTTTTTTTTTCTTAGAAAATAAATTTTATCCTCACTCTAACTTATTAAATTCTTGTATTTGGAACTTTATAAATACATCCCTCCTTCAAAATCATAAAAAATATATCATTATTAAATTTTTGAAATCAATTGTATTTCATTATTATAATTTTATTTGATTTTTATAGAAGTTAAATGTTAGAATAGTTTACTTAGCTTGAAAGCAATAAAATATATGAATTAGATTAAATAAGGAAGATTAATAACAGCAAATAATACATAATCCAAATTTTTCAACAATTAATTCGAGATGAATTGCGATTTCTAGCAATATTTTTATTTAGAATACTTAGCTAAAAAGCTATGTAATGCCAATAGACTTTTATTAGAATCATGATGGAGAAAAACATGGATAATATCTTTTAACATTTAATTACTTACGAATTCTATTTATTCTTTCATCTAATGTCATGCTGAAGTTATTATTTTTTTAAATAAAGGAAGGATAAAAAATATTTCATTCGTCCATGGCAGGTCTTTCACAATCTCTTAAGCAAGGTCTAAGATATAGTCAAACACTATACATTTGGATTAACATTACATAGAGAATAAAAATAACTTTATGAGAAGCATAATCCTAAGAAATTAAATGGCAAATTAGTGTTCCATATATAATGCTAAAAGTATTGACTATGTTAAATTTTAAATTATATAAGCTTGTACTTTATCAATATTATAATTTGTGAATCTGATACTCTAGCGGTGTAAAACATTTCATTTATATGTTATGAATAAATTCAATTATTTGTGTAAGAAATCATCTTATACTGCTACTACTTTAAACTTTATGAATTTCAAACTTTCGTCAGGCAGATAATTATCATAATAAGAAAAACAACAATTGCAAATATTGAAGCAAGAAAGAGAGAATTAATTAAGGGAGAGACTTACTGAAACCTCTATTTTCCTAAATTATCTTTCTTTTTTGTACTTGAAATTTTTGGATTATATCACAAATAAATAAATCTTTCTTAATATAATTGTTTATTTTGCTATATATTTTAGAACTGAAAGTGAAGAAAAATTAAGAGGATTGGTATAATGATTAAGCTTGAGTTCATGTATTTCTAAGTACTATGAGGGTATAATGTGTAAGCAAAAATCTTCATAATTAATTTTTGCTTAATAGAATAAATTTGCTAAATAATATTACTCTACCTGAAATTGTAGGGGGCATCAATAAATCATTTTCTTACTAAGCAGCATTTTATAATTTTAAATATATCCTTTACAGAATTTAAGTTTATAAAAATAAAAATATGGAATATTACTTAAGTCCTCTATATTATAGCCCCATAGATTCCATTTTGCAAAAAGAATGAGTCTTGCTAATAATTAGTAATTTTTTCTTATTAAATTGAAGGGGGTCACATTGTTTTGTTAGGATTCTTTCTAATTTTACTTTGAGAAGTCCACGCTTAGTTGAAAATTTGAGAAATAGACTTAAACTCTCTTTTTTTTTAACAGCAACTTCTTCTATCATACTTTTATTTTAAAACTGCCACCCATTCCTCTAACAAATAATGTCAAGTTGCAATGAAGCTCCGCGAGCTTAAAACAAGTTTAATCTCCATCGTTTAACTGGGTAATTATTTCTGTGACAAGTTCAAGATGTTGCCAATAATTCTTCAACAGAACAAAACCCTTTTGGAATATTTACGTTAATAATCCTCATTCCTGCTCTTGAGCTAGGATTATTCCATTTGGCCTCAAAACTTAGTTTCATCATTGCATCAATACTATTTTTTCGATATTGATAATAAGGATAGGAATTTGATAGTTGTTAGGGATAAGAATGATATTCGATGACAATAGAAAATTAAGGATTGGATTTACAATTTTATGTATTAAGAGGGAATGATAACAGATATTCAACAAATGAGTTATTAAATAAATGGACTATTATGGTTGGCTTTTCTATTCTATATTTTTTCCTTTTTAAAAGAACAAGCTTAAAAGATGCTATAGTACATCGACTTTGAATTTCATTAAGCATAACTGATTTCTTTCAATCTGTTTAGTTCAGTTTCCTTGAATCTCGTTTTTAAATTTTTATTGCTTAATATCGTACAACACATTTTTGCCATTTCAAAACTGTGGTGTATAAACGAATTCATTACTGATAATCAAATAGACTTAAAATAGCAATCAACAATCTGAATTTGATCAATAGCTAAAGAGAGCAAAAATTTTAATTCTATTGGTAAAAATGGATGCTTCTCTCTCCTTGCTTCTCAAACCATTGCTTAATTTGAAACAGTAAGGTTCGAAATCTATTTTGATGAATAAAATTAAATAAATTAAACAATTCTAATTACTAGAATTAAAAGGTTTTAATCAACCAGTGAAATGGATCTAGCACATCTTAGAGATCATGAGTGAGAAAAATCCAAATAATATAGATCTATCAAGGTGCTGTATCTACTCGTAAAATATGATCCACCATAGGAATTGGCTACCCATCTTTGCCTACTGTCATTCGTCAGGGTTGGGAGGCAAATTTTTTGGTTCCTTCATTCCCTAATTATCTGACTAAGGTAGATGTCGGATGAGACTGGTTATGTCAGCATCAATCAAATGATTTTGTGGCAAGAGAGTCATGATCTTCTCAGCTAGTGCACAGATTCCCTAACTTATTAAGAGTTAACTATATTTTTAACATAGTAATTTATTAAAAATGATCATTAGCTTGAGAGAAAATACCCAGATCACTGATAAAATTGAAAGCCTTGAAAAGTCAAGAACCCATTTAAGATAATTTTTGATTTCATCTTACTTGAACTAATAGTGATGTTTGAAAATAAATAATAATGATCTCAACTACCAGCAAATAATCATTTCAATATTTTACTTTAACTGTAAACTCTATTCCATGTAAACAATTTCTAATAAGAAAATTAAGCAGAATTTAAATAATAAAATATGTAATTTTCATGATTAAGAATTAACAAAAAATATAAAATGGGAAACTAACATTATTTTTTAAATTTATCCAATCCTAAGTATTTTATATTAAGAAATTCTTCATGAATTTATTATTAAACTATTTCTTAGGTAAATCAACTTATTAGAATTTGAATTTTTAATAGCATTTATGAAATGATAAATTTATGCTAGAACATTGTGAAAGTAGAACATTCAATAAAAATTAACTGTTTTGAATAAATCTAAATTGAAATTGAGTAATCGAATTTAAGTTGAATATTCTACAAAAAAAGAAATCTTTGTAGAAATCTTTTTTGGAGTTTGGCCCTAAAATGCTTGGGTTGCGGTTATTTATTTTATGCCTACCATTATTATGACTATTAAAATTAAAGGAAGACTGAGATTTAAAATGATAAGAAGGATATAATTTTCATTCTACTTTACTTTGTAAATAATTTATTCATGTTTAAGTTTAAATAATTTTTTTTTATGATCACTTAATGTATTTTTGTTGATTGAATTATTAAATTGTGAACTTTAATTATTCATGCAACATTTCGAAAATCAAGACTAAAATTCAGAAGACTTTGAGTTGCTAGTTTGGGAATAAGGAGCTAATCATTTCCTAAGATAGGCCACTTTTACTGTTATATAAAATCAATCTGATTTAATTACTTGCGTTAGGAATGGAATTATTTTTTAATTTAAAGTATCGGAGATAATATTCTTGTTTAGAAATTAGATTTAGCTGATGGCTCAAGTATCACAAAAAATCTCTTACATATTAAATATTTTAAATGGGCAGGAAAGGAAGGTAAAGAGAAATAGAAAATTGGCAAATGGGTAGTCTATTGGAAAAATAAAGAATAATAAATAGGAGGGTTTTATGATAATTAAGGTCGATAATAAGGATTATGGAGATTAAATTATGAAAATTTTTGGGAGTATTGTAATTTACATATCCTAAGTTTGGCTTAAATTGTTTATGCTGGAATTTATGAAAGTGGAATTCAAACACAAAAATGGGACACTGTTCTTAACAATAATAAAATGTAATTATTTTGGGAAGAATTTTAGTGGAGGAGGATGTTACGATTATAAAGGTTAAAAGAAAGGAAAATGGACAGAGCTACACTAAAACTTTTTTAAATGCAACCATAGCCATTGTGATGCTACGTATGTAGGATAGTATTTGGAGGGAAGAAAGTAAGGATTTTGGTAATCTTTTTTCTCAAATAAAATGATGTAATTTATTACTTTAATTATAGTGGGGGAGGTATTTACAATGATGATGGTCAAAAGAATGGTTTTTGGGTTGAATTAAGTGATTACTTAAATGAGTATTGAATAAAATTATTGATAGTCTTAATTAGATTATTTATATGGGTACATATAACGATGGTCTACCAATTGGAATATGGGAGGTTTTACTAATTTACGATAAAAAGCATACATAAATGTAAAAATATCAATACTATACAAAATCAAGTGGTGGAGGTGCTTATAATGATGAAGGAAAAAAGAATGGTAGATGGGTTGATTTGTGTAGGGATTGGTTAAAGTAATTATAAATTCCGATGGATAGTGGAAACAAGGAAATCACTTTGGTTGGCGAGTATAAAAACGGAAAAAAAATTGGGTTATGGAATACTTTTAATTGGTATAACCAATCCATGTAACATTTAAATTTGAAGATTAAAGTGGTGGTGGAGAATTTGAAGATGGAATTAAGAAAGGATAATGGGTTGAGTTGCATGATAATTGGCATCAAAAGTTCTTTTTCATTTAAATGTAGATGGCCTTAAATATCATATAAAGGTATTTATTAAAATGGAAAAAAAAATGGAAGATGGGATACTTATGACAATTACAATGCAAAAGAGAAACTTATGTTAAATTCTTATTATTATTTAAGTGGTGGTGGATAGTTTAAAGGTGGAATAAAAAATGGAAACTGGATAGATGTACATGATGAATGGATTCCAAAGTAATAATAAATTAAATTGGTAGTTGGAGAGAAATTACTTATCATGGTGAATATTGTATGGGCAAAAAGCTTGGTACATGGAAAACTTTTGAGTAACAAGATAGATTAATGTAATAATTTAATATCATAAATTTAAAGAGGAGGAGGAGCATTTAATGAAAATGGAGCAAAGAATGGTTAATGGATTGATGCTGATGAAAGATGGAATTTTTAGTATTCAATTTATTATCAATCAATAGAAGTTCTGAGGTTATATATGAAGGTGAATATAGGAATAATAAAAAAATTGGAGAATGGAAGAAAATAGATATATTAAATGGTAAAAATAGTAGTCTGTATTTAATTAAAATTAACATTAGTGATTGCGAATATTATAATGAAGATGGACCGTTGATTGAATCTAAATTATGATAAGAGAGCTTGAGAAATATAAGTTAATAAATATAAAGAGTATAATTATTTAAAATTCGTGAGGTAAAAATCTTTAATATTATCAAAACTGTTTTTGATTATTCTAAATTACCTAAACTAAATAAAAAATACATTAAATTATTAATTAGATGAAATTTATGAAACATAATCATTTTTTTAGAATAAATGAAAAAGAAGATTAATAATCCAAATCGTATAAGATTAAAAAAGCCGAAGACTAACATTTTGATTAATTTATTCTTATAACTATAGCCTGAAATGAAAACTTTATTTTTCATTTCCTTTTTTCATTTAAGCTGGATGCTGGAAAATTAGATAATAACTTAATCTCTGTAGTTTACTTATAACATCTAAATAGGAAAGTTAAACATACATTGCTTTAAAGATAAAGGAATCAAATGTGTTTGAATGATAAGTTTTAGATTTTATCCAATGGCTGAAAATCTTTTGAGACTCCAAGGCTTAATCAAATAAATGTATATTTAAATTTTCACTTCTACAGTTTGATTCCTCTACTTTTTCTAGATTTAAGTTTTTCATAGAAATTTTTTCATTCAAAACATTTGATAGAAAGTAATCAATATGCTATTAATATTCATCTCCTAGAATTAATTTGAATTAGTTTATTATATTTTTAGCATGTTCCTTTTCTTTTAGTAAAACTTTCTTCAAGTTGTCTTTATATTAACTTATCAAATCATAATGAATTGCATTCGAAAGATTTAATTATAAAATTACCTTGTTCCTACTTAAAACAATCATAGGATGGCTAGGGTACTCTTTAAAATGTTCCTTTACCGCTTTTAAAGAATATAAAAGATTAACAAAGTTTTACAAATCCTCATAAACATAATATTCAATTTATTGTAATTCACTCTAATACTCTGTCTTATTCTCAATCTGATAAACTATATTTTTTTCTGTTGGGTTAGTACTCGTTTATTGAACAATTTAGCTTGATTCAGAATCAACAGCTTTCTTTCCTTCAACACCATTAAAAATATTATTCAGAATTAAAGTACATTGCTTCTATTCATTGAAATTTATAAATTATTCTAATTTTGAATTCATTTTTACAATTAATGCTTGATTTATTTACATAATTTCATTATTGAAAGATGATTCATTATTACCCTATATTTTTTCATTTTATATTAGTTTGTCAAGCTCTTTAAGGAAACTATAATCCTTATTCAATTATCTTATTTAATTAAAACTTTTTATCCATTCTTTATAATTTTCAATTAATTTATTTTTTTCTATATTAACATAATATTTTTAATAATCAATATTCTACTACAATTATTTTACTTATTTTATATTTTTTTATTTTTTATTTTTTAATATTTCTAAATTACTTATTATATTTTTTTCAATCAATTATTATTCTTTTTTTAAATATAACATTTTATTTATATTATTAAATTTTTTTATATATTTTTTATATAATATTT
>NW_001798966.1:34489-48912 GCF_000165425.1 Paramecium tetraurelia
GTTTTTAAATTATTATTATTAGCAACAAATATTAGTTCTTTTTATTTTTTCAATCATTTTTTGGTTTCATTTTTTCCGTTAATCACATTTTTGTTAAGAATTTTAATTTAAATAATTAAACCACGGAAGATCCCATTTTTAAGCATTTTCATCATATAAAAAAAAAGAATGAATGATTGATGGAATTATACGGGTGAATATTCAAAAATAAATATTGAATATTTAATGCTCAATATTGATGTGGAATATGAAAAATTGGAATTAATATAAGTTCAAGAAAAAAATAAAAAAAATGTGATAATAAAAAATTCCTTAAATGTTAAACATTATCTATCAATTTAAAAATATCAATATTATTCTTAAAATTCTCTAATTTAAATCTCATTTAAAGAAGGATCATATATTATGAGAATCTCTCCATTATCACTAATACTTCCATTTAGATTTCCATCTCTAAGTTCTATTGATTATGCTAAATTGCACTCATAATTTTAAAAATCTGACGAAAAAGAAAATTTTAAGATATTTATAGCACTTCCATTAATACTTAATAATAAATTCTTAAATGCAACAAAGATCCCAATTTAATAATAGGATACTTCTTCTTTTTTAATTGTTCCCTTATAAATAATTTCACTAGTTTTTATATATTGTTTTATGTTGGAGTCAAATGAGTAGAGGGATACCGCTTAGGATTATTTTTAATAGAAGCTAAACGTGAAGTTGTTTATGTAACAAACTCCAGTTCCAATTATTTGTATTTTTTATTTTAATATCCAAATAGAATTAATCAATTCATATATTGTGATATTCCAGTGACTAGAAACTATTAATTGATTTCCAACAGGATTAATAGATAAACCGGTAATACATTCACTAGAAATCTAAATTTATTATTCAGAAGTCCAAGATTATTTAGCAAATTAATAAAAATAGATAGAATAGCTTCGAGAGAAGAAGAATTCATTTTCAGCAAAGTTCAGTTACAAAAATTAAATCTAGGAAGTTGCTGCTTTCCTAACAATTTCATATTCATATTTTACTCTAAAAATTGGATTCCAGTTAGTTTTATTAAAAAAATTGGTATACTTTGACCAGATTGTAATAAGTTAATCTTCAGATGTTGAGATTAATGAGTTTAACATTGTTGTTTTCTTTTTGAAGAAAACGAGATTTTGTACTCTCTAAGTTCCCTTTTCTCTAAGGATTGCCAATTAATTTACATTTTACTTTTACTTTTGTAAATAAAATTAGATCTCCATAATTTTGATGCCATCATCTTAACCAATAGCAAATAAAGAATTGTCATGATTGATTGCCAAAGAATAACATTTGACTTTTTCATTTAATTAAAATTTCGTTTTAAACTCATAAGAAAAAGGTTTTTTGTTACCAATAATTGTTCTAGGTAATTGTTAAAAAGTGTGTTCAGGTTTGTTTTTTGTATCTTCCTGCCTAACCAACATTACCTTCTTGCCAATCAATTAATTCAAAATTATTTATATTTTATTTTTTTCTTCATAGTACTCAAATTTAATCAAGCTACTAATTGTTTCACTACACCACTTTTCATTGATTTTTTTTAGATCTATAGGTTCAAAATCTAATTCTCCTGAATTTTTAATTAAGCTATTCAAACAATCAAAAAAACTATAATTTGCCATCTCTTTTCCAATATCTTTCAGTCGATTTATGAAATTATTCACTCTATTTTCGAAATCATCCAACTCTTAAATTATTGTTTTTCTTAGTTAATAAATAGTTCCACTTATTCTTGTTAATTATTGTAATTAAGGGATAAGTTCATTCTCATATTCTTTTAACCTCTATTTTAAAGGTTTTTCTATTATTTTTAATACTCCCTATATTGGTTTTAAGTCTTACTCAATCTAATCTATGCATTCTTTGCAATATAATCTCTAGTTTGGAAGTAGGTTTGCCTGCAGACTTATTAAACTGACAGGCTGATTGTGTTTAAATTTACAAGAATAATCTTAAAAATTCTCCTTACTTTTTACAGTGAACATATATATCGTTACTATCTATTATTAATATAAAGAAATTTGTATAATATAATTTAATTTGTTTTTTGATCAAATTTATTCAATAATTGATTGATCCACTCTTCTCATTATTGGTGTCATTTTCTGAATACTTATAAAGCTAAAACTTTATTACCATCTAATCACTTATAATTTGTAATTTCGAATTTAGAAATAAATTTTGATTTAATCATTTAAACCAATAAAGTTAACCCACCGATTATGATTTAAATAATATTTAGATCATAAATTCATTTATTGATTCATTTGTTCAAGACTCGAAAAACAAAGTGATTAGAATATCAACATCCAAAAGAACAATCAATTTTTCATAAAATGAGCAATTATTACAATCTTGTTGACATCACACACTTAGAACCAATAGATCATTGACCAAAAAAAAATATAGCTAAATGGAATAATAAAAGTAAGTTGTAATCGAATAAAAGATAAAAAATGATAAGAGTTATCAAATTTAAGCACTTCTAATTGATGATGTAAATTTAGAAGATGTTAAGATGACCAAATTTATTCAAAATCCAGTAAATGATGGAGCCGTAATAATTTAGGATTTCATAAAGGCATATATACTATTAAAAACAAATCAATTAAAGACATTCATTTTAAATAATAATAGAAGAACTTGAATTCTATGAATTAACATAACTTTAATTCTAAGAACTTGTGCTAGAATTCGATTAAAATATAATTGATGTTTGATTTTTGATATTCTTCATAATTTAATAAAGCCCATGTTTGTAGTTTTCTGAAAATTTTAAATGACCTACTTCTATACATCAGCGTATTTCAACCTACTTCAGCCAACTATCATAATATTATTTTGTATTTTTTTAACACTCACATTTCTAAGAATCTATTCTTTCAAATAAGAAAAATGTACTATATATGTTGTCTTGTTTTCTATGAAATATCATATTACTTATATTGGATTTTTGGATAGGGGTTGCTTTTTATTCAGCTAATATGAAATTACAGAATCCTTTAGTTTAATTAAGCCAAATCATGATAAGATACCTAGTTTAGCTCTATCCAAATTCATTCTAACTTACGGCAATTAGAAAATAAAAGATTTGTATTAGTTCATAAGTAAATGCACTTTACTTTTTTTTGATTAGTTATTCTTTTAATTGCATTATTTTCAATTTATTCTAACTCTCCAATAATCTTTATAATTTACACATCTCAGGAACAATATTAATCTCTGAAAACTAAAACATTGTATAAATTTCAAATTACTTAGCACTATGAATTAATAGTCAATTGTTCACTTACTAAAATCTATCCTTTTATTGAATTCAAATGTTAAATTAAAAAACTCATTGTTTAATTATTAGATTTGCATAGTCAAGTAAATTAGTAAATTGTAATTCTAAACAATTGGATTAAATATTTGAGTTTTAGGTATGTTAAGTTTTCCTCAAATAATAAATTTTTCTAAAAATTTAGAATTATTCTTATAATACTCTGTACAACAATAGTTAGGAAGATTTAGAGGTTTTTTGTTAGAATATTTAAAATATATTAGTTATACTTAACAGGAAGGTCTTCTATTTGTGCAAACATTTTAAAATGCTCAATTTATCTTATTCATGATTTGAAATATTAATAAAGTAGAACTGTAGGTGTGAAGGCGAAATTTATGGTCAACAACTTGAAATTATTATCAATTTTTTAAATATTAAGCAATTATCAATTTTAATTATCATTATGATTATAAAGTATAAAATAATCATATTATAAGTGTAAAATTAATTTATCTTAATTAAATGCATTATATTTTGTTTATATGATTTAAACAAATAAAACATTATAATAGATTCAATTGTAATTCATAGCCAAATTACCTTAAACTTTTTAAAAGTAATTTTTACTTTCAAATATCTTACCAGTAGCATCGGAATAAAGATAATTGTGTGTGAGTCAATATATATGTTGTGGTATCAATTTTCGTTTGTTTGTTCACTTATAATCATCCTGTTATTTATATATTGATATGATCTACTTTGAGCATCAGCAAGTAAATATTTGTTGATGACCTCCAAAATCGTAATACTTTTTGTTTATTCAATAAATTAGAACAGATTACATTTTCTTTCTGAAATTGGCATTAACTACTTGAAAGATAAAGGAAATGATGAATAAAATTTGTTTCAAATTAACATAAAGAATTTGGTTTAGTGTAAATAAATTTACAATTATTAATTAAGGCAAATGGATATTTATAGAATATTCAAATGATTACATATGCAACCTTCTCTATAAATCTTTTAGAATAATCGTCTGGATTTTGGGCAGAAGTGTCTAAAGCAATATTTACATGAATGGCCTTTTTAGTGTGCTTTTCAATGATCTTTTAAGCGTTCCATTCTTGGAGATAATCAATAATAGCAATATGATAGTAAATTCCATTTTCAGTTGCATTTATACTATGAATACATTACAAATCAGATGAGAAATAATTGGGAATCTTATATATATATATTTATTACGTCTTCTTCTTTAATATGATGGTTATTTTAGCTATAAGTATACCAATCCATTTTAATAATCAATAGTGAATAATCCATTAATTTGATTTTACTAAAAAATTGAGCATCATGAACCAAACATACTCTCAATCTCTCTCTATATTATTAAGGTATATGCAATTATTATTCTAAATTTTGAAAATCAATATCTTTTAATGTAATTTTCCTTAACTCAGCATCATTATACTTAACATTTTTCTTTAAGACTTATCTTGAGTGTTCAGATCCTTTTATATCGTATGTTCTGATTCTGTACATTGATGGTATTTACATAGCATTTCTCATTACTACTACATTAATAGACTCTTAGACCTAAATTATTGATAAACATATACATTTTATCTGAATAATTTGTAAATGCCATAAATGGGTGAAATAGCTGTTTCATTTTCACTTAAATGAAAAAAGTAAGGAATGAGATTTTTTCGTATAACCATTAATTCTTAATCCGATAAAGTTTTGATAATTAATTTATTGTCATGAGTGAAAAAGAAGAAGGCTCCTCCCTTGCCTCCATCTGGCCCTTTGAATTATTTTATTTAGTCTTAATTGGCAATTAAGTCAAATGATTTGAAATGATTAATCATTTTGGCGTCCTTCTCTCTTATCTTATGAAATATTGTTGGTGAATAGACAGTCATAGTTGATGGTAACAATTTTAAGTCTAATGACTTTTCATTATTGGTTCCTTTGCTATCAATTCCGTAGATGATTTCTTCAAGAAAATCATCAGTGGTCAAATTATAATCAGACTTCAACCTCGTAATATCATTGCTCAATATTGAATCATTGCAATATCTGGAATCTGTTTATCTCCTAACAAGATAAATTTAATCAAATTCACAAACAGATGTTTCTGAGGACGTGTCCTTTTTGCAAACAGATCTTATGCCAAAAATTATTGTGTTGACTTAATCAAATTTAAGATTTTAATGGATCGTATCATAAAAGTTAGAATCATCATGCACTAATTAATACTTTATATGCTTACATAATTCACTTTAGACATTGTCTCTTCTCCAAACTTTCCTCCACAATCTTTTAACTTGATCCTTAATTGTTGGTTCATTGTATCTTAAAATGGATAAAACAACTGGGGTACACAATTTAGCTGAATTACCTATCGTTATAAATATCAGTAAAATTCCCTTATGAAAATATGAACAGTTGAATCCTGCAAGAGTAAATGATATTGCCTAGGATGTCCAGATTAAGCAAGAGCCTTTGATATAACGATAATAATATTTTCCAAATGTTTCTCTTATTTCTTTGTATTTCTCATCATCTGGAATGGCTTTATTAAAGTACCATATTGTATATAACGAAATAAGAGTATAAAATAAGACCAGCATTATACCAGCCAAAGGAAATCCTGGGTGATACTTAAAACTGCAAGTACCAAATATTGAAAGACCATTATTATGAGTAAATTTAGCTATGATTGGGATTGATATCATTGCTGTCCATGCCAAAGAATGCAAAATAATGGGTAATTTTGGTATTACTTTGAATTGATTTTTAAGGGTTAATCGAATGTAAATGCAAAATACCACATTATAAGATACTTCTCCTGTTCCTGCAAATATACTAAACATTGAATTTGTTTAACAAAATGGACCTGAACTTAAAGGACTTTCGCCATATACAGTGTAATAGCATGCAGTCACAAACCAATGTATACACAATATTGCATCAGATAAAGATATAAAGAATACTATATCTCCTGGCATTTTCCTTGTATTTGGATACTTGAGAAAACTATAAGTGATGAACATTGTGCACATAAATGCTAAAGGCGCTAATTGATGATAACATTCTTCAAATACAAACTATCAAAAATATGTATTGATCTAATGGTTGCATTTTAATCTTTTCAGACAGTTCATCATCAGTCAAATCCTCATAACAATAAAATACATCAGCATCACTATAAATTCCTAAAGCTTAGCTTAAAAATAGGAAGTAGATTATCGCTTTTATCATATATATAATTATAAAAAAAAATTCGAATCGAAATTAGCTTACCAAATTTGAGGAGTACTTTGCAATTCCAACAAATACATATTTTCGTCATTATTTAACCTATAATTTATTCAAAAAATATGGAACATATATTTTTTGGTTACATACTTTCTACTTTTGTTTTAATTGATCTTTACTTCATCCTAAATTTATATGTGCTTTCTCGATTAGATTTCAGAAATATATTATATCAGTTAATTTAGTTAATATTTTAAAACTCTTTATAAGAATTGATTTTATTAATCAAAAACATCAATCACTTTTTTAAATTGAGGGACATACATATTTATCAGTTTCACGTTCAATCAAACCAACATTAATTCCTCTTGACCTTTGTAACATAATAAATACAAATGTAAAAATGATATCTTCAAAAATGTGTAAATTGATCTCTACCTTTTGTATCTGGGAAACTAGGCTAAAATAAAAGATTAACATATAAAATAATTGCATTTAACATAAATATATTCGAAACGGAGGAGAGGATAATTGAAAAATATCAACTCATATAATTGATTATTGAATTAATTCTTTATAAATATGGAGAGAAATGAGAGATGTTGTTTTAAAGATTAACAAAATGCTATCAATAACAAAATTTCAATATCTGTAATACCTAATTATGCAAATTGTTCACCGCTATTGAACTTGATTCTTATGATATAGAAAGTATTTTATAGTTCCCCTTTATTGAGTCTTACTTTACTAGTTAATCTTTATCGTCAATTTAGCAAATTTCTAAGCAGTTATCTTATTCTTACACTATCACGATGTTAGGTATGCTTAAATGACATAGTCTACCAACAATGTGCAATTTATCTAATTTTTAGATATTAATGAAATTGCCATTTTTGTTTTATTTCCAATTTTTAATTTCCAATCCTCCGCTAATAAATTAATTTGATTTCACCCAACTGACGCTATAAATCCTATCACTATGAGCTTTCTTAATTGGATCACATAAAGGCACCCAAATTAATTAATTTGGCTTAGTTACTTGTTACTTCCATATAAATATGTCCTTATTATGAGTGCATACTACAATATTCATCGTAAATTGATGACAACTCAAATCCTATACAGGCCAAAAGAAATCTTCTAAGACAGAATGTTCTGACCACGTTTCATTTTCTTGATCTTTGATGTAGATTATTATCTTGGGAGTTGGTTACGCACATATTAAAAATTATTTCTTTTCAACTGACACCATACATGGACTCCACCCTTCATCTTATTTAGTTCCATTAATGATTTGTTTTAATACAAATGATTTATCTGTTTAATAGATCAAAATATTGTTTGATGCACTTCTTACAAAAAGTTACTGTTAGTTCATTCCTAAACTAATTACATCATTTCTTATAGTTTGTAATTTTTTCAATGAGCCTTAGGCTTCCATCTTATAAATATCTGTTACCTCTTCATTTTTATTTGTTATATACAACACCTTATCGTTGAAAACACAAGTATCATAAAGTTAATCTAGTTAATTAATGACCTGTAATTTACACAGTTCCGAGGTTTTGAAAAAATTTTCATTTTTAGCCAAAGTATGTTCTATTACACACTCCTTCGTATATGTTACGAGATACTCACTTAATGATTAAAGTTGAATCTTTAGGTTTACTTGTAATTATTCTACTTCTTTCGATAACTACTAATTTATAAGTTCTATTGATTTGATTGTTTATTGAATAACTTTTGAAAATTATGAAGCTGCGTACATATTATCATTAGAACTCAAAACAACCGTTTAAGCAATATTTTACAACTTCGATAAAGTTAATTAGTCCTCTTCTTCAACTTAGAACTCATTTTATTTCTCTATTAGGTTAATTAAAATATTATTATTTTAGTTTTCTATTATTTAAAGCAATTCACTCGTTTTCTTTTTAAATAATTCTTAAATATTGGAGATTCTTTTCTTTAATTCTTTTTAAGATAAGATTTAAATATTTTATAGAGATCTGATTTCCTCAACTCCTGATTAATTAATTTCTTTGAATTTCTGTAAAACTCTAGAAATATTTTCTCTACTTTTTGATGGACATTCAATACAAACTGCTCTTTCACCAAGTGGTGTATTAACGTCGATATCAATTTGTATAATTAGTTTGTTATGTAAGGGGCAGTTAATATTCATTATAAAATTAATATATTTATTTAATTGAATTATTTTTGTAATCGCTAGTTAATCTTTGAGAATTACTGTGATATTGCAGAAGTTGACATTTTGAGAACAGAGAATTAGGATTAATAATATCAATTGAAAATATAAGAAATTAGAGCCTAAAGAAATAATACTATCTAATCCATCATTGTGGTTTTCAAAAGTCATGAATTAAGCTTAAAAAATTTTATTGAAATTAATTCTTTCATTTCAAATAATTCATTATTATTAATCATACAATTTTTCACCAATTTTTGTTTAGAGAATTTCTGTCTGAAATTTTGTTTAAATATATCTTCTTCTAATCCTGATTTTCACAAATTTACCTAAACCAGCTACTTTGTATCCTCAACCTCAAGATGTTTTCATAAAATTCTTGAAATAGTCTTCTAATTTTATGTTTTTCTTTAAGTCTTGCATAATTCATTTAATCTATCAGTAATCATACAAATAGATCTTTTTATATGTGTTATTTTTCAGCCAGAAAACAAAGGATAAAAAATGATTGATTCTGCTTTCTATTAATAAATTAGTAAACTATGTTTTAGGAATTTAAAGGAACTATAGTGAAGAAGATTCCAGAGAACAATCGATTATAATCTAAACAATTATCATAATAAAAGGAATATTTCAAATCTTTACACTTTGAATCTACTTTGAAATCGCATATGAAGAGATAAATTAGAATAAGACAATCTCTAGAGCCTCATGAGAAAAATAGCTACTATAATACATTTTTAGCTAAAATGGATTTATTATCTTAGCTTTATACATCTAAATTATCAATAGAACAAGTTAGATTATTATTTTCCTTAATGGGATAAATATTTACAATAATCAAAATAATTATACATAACCAGAACACAGTCATGATAAAGTATTTGATCCAAACTAAAATTTACCTCTGAGCTTAAAAGAACAGTTTTTTAGGGGCTTTTAACGGCTTTATTTAACGATCTGTATGTGTTGCGAAGGCTAGCTAACAAAAACAATCAATTATAATAAGATTGCTAATCATTATTCCATTATTAGATCAAGTGTATTTTACTTTGATAAACAATTTCTTTAAATAGTTTCAATTAGTTTATTTCGGTACATTTCCTTATTATCTTGCGCTACAAAAGTTCTTATCGTTAAAAGCTTAAAGTTAATTTCATTAAGCATCTTAGATTTAATATTTGAGTTAATTATAATATCTATTAGGTGAAGAGACAACATTAGATTCTTAATAACATTAATCCCAATTTTTGAAGAGCAATGATATATATCATCATTATAATATTCATAATTAAATAAATGCATAAATAATTGAATTCGATAAGCTTCATTTCGGCTAATAGTGGATTTTCTGATTTGTAATCTTGTTCTATTATTAAAGGTAATAATTATTATATAGCCAAATCTATTGATTAACATCCAGAATTGATTTCATAACTTTTTGAAACAGAAAAGCTGCAGAAATCGAAGAATATTTTTTAGGATCCTGTAAATCTTAAAATTCTATAACATGATCCAGCAATAGGACCAAAATATGAAAAAAATAAAATAGTTTCAAGATCTATTGTCGGAAAACCTGAAATATTCAGAAAGAAATAACCTACTCAGAACATTCATTCAAATTAAGAGTTCCATATGCCTACGCAACAGATAAATATGCAAGAATCAATTAGTCTAGCCAAAAAGGAATCTCCATTACAAAGAAGATTAACACAATTAAAAGTTGTTTAAAGTCCTGTTAAAATTTCGAAATAAACAAAGTATGAGAAGGTAATTACAGGTTCTGAGTTAATCAGTAAAATTGCTCATCTGGAAAAAAGATTAATTTAAAATAAACTCGATGAATAATAGCAATTTGATAACATGCCATTTTTTTAAAAATAAAATTTATATCGAGACCAAAGAGCCTTAGAAGATTTTGATAAATAAGAAAAAATTCATTCTGAACTGCTTCATTCCTTATCAGCTCGCATATCAAGAAACCCAAGTTGTTCTTTAATGATGGATTTATACAATTTTAGAAGAAAACAAGAATATTCAAATACAAATGATAAAATGAGGCAGTTATCAGAAAATAAAAATCAGGAAATTATGTACAAATTCTATAATAATTTAGAGAAATCCAAGAATAAAACTAGATACCCTTTTATATCTGTTCTGATAGGCAATAAATTATTAGAAAACCACACATTTTTGAAAAAGATGCAACTATTTCCAACATTTTAAAGCACATGAATGAGGAGAAAACCTATTAAAGTTTTACAACTAACAAAGTTTTAAAAGAAAAAGAATTAAAATATAAATTATTAGTAAAAGATAAAATTAATATAAATATTGATGAATTGATGATAATTGGATAATCTAAATATGAGTAGGAAATCTCCATAAACCTAAACCATAAATATGTAATCAAAGATATAGAAAAATATCAAGGAAATGAGGAGGAAATATTATGACATTAGAATATTTATTCTTTTATTAATATTATGAATTAATCATTTTTTTCATTCGTTTTATTGATCAAATCTGGTGCAACTTGTGATTTAATCTGGCTTATTTGCCCAAGGACTATTATTAATAAAAATATTTACATCGAATATATGATTACTTCATAAATTTATTATTCTTATTATTCGTTCAAATATCTTAACTTTATATTGTAATTAAATCCAGCTACAAGTTATTCATGAACGCTAATTATGGATTCAAATTCAAATCCTTCCTTTTAAGGATTAAATTTTGTGTTCACCTCATTAATTGCTTCTTCAATTACAATTTGGTTAGAATTACTAAATTTATTTTCATTTAGTAATTTCCATGATCCTGATGGTTATCTCTTTGATCCTCTTAATTAGTTGAATTATTATTTTGGTGTTTCTATTGTCTTTTAGAATTCGGAAGATGAACTTGAAGTACTTTATTAAGCAGGAGTGTTACCTTCTTAGGTAAATTCTCTACTAATTTAAGTTGCTTAACTATCTATTTTAGTTTAATTTCCAGCTCCTAATTCAACATTTTCAATGTTTGTTTGATTAAAAACATTTGTGAAATTAGAATCTATTGATTAGTTTACAATTCCTTCTTAAATCTATTAGTCTAATTATTTTTCACTTTAAATATCATTGATTGTAACATTGTAAATATTTTCACTAAAACTTGAGTTAGAAATTTGGTTTCTATTAGCATGAATTGTATTTGCTGAATTTGATTGTTAAGATTAATAAGTACTAATATTTCCATCATTATATTTTGTGCTATTATTTGTATTATAGAAAGATTACTAGTTGAAAGTTTAATTTTATGTGGATTGGTTACCATCTTAATATCCACTCATTTATTCACTTTTGAAGACATTGCTTTGAGTTGAATATTATATTTGTGAATATTCTCCATTCTATTTTGATTAATATGATTCACTTTCGTTGATTGAGGATGAAACTAAATTTGAACTATTTGTGTTAATATTTCCATTTGAAACATATTAGTTTTAGGTAGATTGTGATTAATAATTAGTTTGATCTCGTAATTTACTGCTACTTGATGAATTAATATTTCTATCAATTTCTCCATTTATTTATTAGGTATTACTGGAGGAATTGAAATTTTGAATTGTTGAAGACGAACTACCAGATTCTGTGCTTTAATATATTTGCTCTTACTATTAATATCTTTCTGATGAAGTTTTGTTTAATTGTGCTTGTCCTTAGCCATTCTGATAACTAACTTCTCCTTTTCCCCTATTTAAATTATTTTGAATTGTGTAATTATCATTGTATTAAAGACCATTTTAAGATAAATTTTTCGGTTTAATACTAGTATTTAGCGGATATTGCCAGATGAAACTTTAAATCAATGTGCCATAAAATACAGCATTATTATATCCTTAAGAATAAGAACTACCCGTGTAAGGCTTGTAAACAACTATGCTGAATTGCAAAGTAGCATTTCTAAAAACTGTATTTCCATGTGAGTCATATATTTTATTCAATGTAATTAATTCATTATCATTATAATAGTAATATGTAGAATTATTACCTGACTTTGGCTTATATAAATCCGTTTAATTAAATATAACTATCTATTAATATGACTACATAGATTAGTTATAAAACATAACAGTCTAAGTGGAATTATTTTATTAGGATTGAACTTCTTGATTTCTCAACTTTAAGCTAATTTTAGATTTTTAAAGTTTTGATCGAGTTGATAATGAAATGCTAGACGAATTTGTTGTATTTGAGGTATTGCTAGAATTAGTATATGTATAATAATTGGTATTTGTATTGTATTATGGATATGAGTAATTGTATTATGATGGGTAACTTCCATTTGTAAAGTTAGTGTTATTAGTGGTATTTGAGGTATTACTAGAATTACTATATGTATAATAATTGGTATTTGTATTGTATTATGGATATGAGTAATTGTATTATGATGGGTAACTTCCATTTGTAAAGTTCGTGTTATTAGTGGTATTTGAGGTATTACTAGAATTACTATATGTATAATAATTGGTATTTGTATTTTATTATGGATATGAGTAATTGTATTATGATGGGTAACTTCCATTTGTAAAGTTCGTGTTATTAGTGGTATTTGAGGTATTACTAGAATTACTATATGTATAATAATTGGTATTTGTATTGTATTATGGATATGAGTAATTGTATTATGATGGGTAACTTCCATTTGTAAAGTTCGTGTTATTAGTGGTATTTGAGGTATTACTAGAATTACTATATGTATAATAATTGGTATTAGTATTTTATTATGGATATGAGTAATTGTATTATGATGGGTAACTTCCATTTGTAAAGTTCGTGTTATTAGTGGTATTTGAGGTATTACTAGAATTACTATATGTATAATAATTGGCATTAGTATTTTATTATGGATATGAGTAATTGTATTATGATGGGTAACTTCCATTTGTAAAGGTCGGGTTATTAGTGGTATTTGAGGTATTACTAGAATTACTATATGTATAATAATTGGTATTTGTATTTTATTATGGATATGAGTAATTGTATTATGATGGGTAACTTCCATTTGTAAAGTTCGTGTTATTAGTGGTATTTGAGGTATTACTAGAATTACTATATGTATAATAATTGGTATTAGTATTTTATTATGGATATGAGTAATTGTATTATGATGGGTAACTTCCATTTGTAAAGTTCGTGTTATTAGTGGTATTTGAGGTATTACTAGAATTACTATATGTATAATAATTGGTATTTGTATTGTATTATGGATATGAGTAATTGTATTATGATGGGTAACTTCCATTTGTAAAGTTCGTGTTATTAGTGGTATTTGAGGTATTACTAGAATTACTATATGTATAATAATTGGTATTTGTATTGTATTATGGATATGAGTAATTGTATTATGATGGGTAACTTCCATTTGTAAAGTTCGTGTTATTAGTGGTATTTGAGGTATTACTAGAATTACTATATGTATAATAATTGGTATTAGTATTTTATTATGGATATGAGTAATTGTATTATGATGGGTAACTTCCATTTGTAAAGTTCGTGTTATTAGTGGTATTTGAGGTATTACTAGAATTACTATATGTATAATAATTGGTATTAGTATTTTATTATGGATATGAGTAATTGTATTATGATGGGTAAC